>WSFP011496969.1:0-14229 GCA_009831015.1 Picea engelmannii
TCAACTCTTAAGTACCCATATGTTTTGGGGTTGTACTTATGTTTGTACTGGAAGGAGAGTTGAAGAGTCATGAACATGCATTTGTTTTTGTGTATGTATAAGCAGTGACCCTGGTGATGGTTCATCATGAGTGATTCATGATTTTTACATGATTATGTATCATGTTTGTCGACTTGTCAGTTTGGGAAGGTTGATGTTTCGAATAAGTCTCGACTAGTGTTGATGATTTTTCGACGACTATGTTGTGTCGATCATGTTGTTCGACTTGTGTTTAGTCGATGGTGTTTATTGACTTGAAAGATGATTTTGAGTATACCATGATGCAAGGAAATTCCATGTGATTTGATAAAGTACGAGATGCGACAATTTGTTTGAAGAGCAAAAGATTTTTGTTGGCATCATTTTTCAGTCTTGTATAATTTATTTTCAAGATTGATGGTTTTCTTGGCTTGTGACAAGATGTTGCAGGAAAGTTTTTGCAGCCATTGGAGAGCTGATTGTTTTGACGCCAAAGAAGTTTGAAAGAGGGACTTGATTCTCAGTGGGAAGGTTGGCATTCTTCCAAGCACAGAGAGAGCAGTGGGTCAGCAGTAGTCAAAGAGCAGTGGTTGAGGGACATAGCCAGTTGCAGTGCACAGCATGTCAAAGTATTCAGGTGATTGTCAAAAAGATTTTGATATAACTTGAAAGTAGACAGATAAGATTTTGTGGGTTCAAAATCCTTTCAGTGGGAAGGTGTGATCAAAATCTGGACCAGGGGTCAAATTTTAGCCCAAAAATCAAAGTTCTTGGAATTACCTCAAAACAAATGGGTTTGTAGCCCTCATTGTCATGAACCCAATGAAATTCGTTTCATCTCAAATGGATGTCGGGAGTGAGAGATATAGCGATCTGTCTGAATCATCAAACAGTAAAAAAATGGATGCTGACTGTGCAGTCCGTACAATACGTATGGATGATGACGTGGCATGTCCGTACATGTGACATGGAGTGAAGTACATTGACAGGGAAGCTGGTGACATGGCATTCATTTATTGGGTGACAGTGAGCGAATCATATTGTGACACATGGTATATTTTGGGCAAATGGCATGGTGCCACGTGGCCCAATCATGGGCTGCCACATGGCACCCCTTTATTGTCTATGGTTTGTTAGTTCAAAAATTTGTGGAGTCCATGGGGATTGAACCCCAGACCTCCCCCTTTACCAAAGTTTTTGCAAATTCCGCCTTGCCAACATGCCATAAGGTTTACCTTGTTTAAAGTTTGGTTTTAATTTTATTTAAATTATATTTAAATGTGGCCCTTTTTATATGAGAGTGCGGTCGTATGGAAGATCCATGTGACCTTGGCCTTGGCAGTTAGGGGCTGGTCCCGCCTAACAATTCGACAGTTTGATCCATTTTTCGGTTATGCTCGGTGCCAATTTTTTGCACTTAAATAAGCGTGTGTTCTGGGTTCATGCACACAGAGGTGCATTTTGGCGAGCCAGTTCCAGCAAAGTTGAAGGAGGAAAATGGAGGAGGCCTAACTTCTTCATTGTTTGGCCGATTGAGGTGCCGTAAAAGCCCAGCTAGGGGTTTTTGGATGTGCTGGATCCATTGGTGTTGTTTTTATAGCCATTTGAAGACTTCTTCTACAATGTTTTCACCATTGAAGTTTCAGCAAGCTCCAGGGAGCTTGAAGCCCTCTTTGATGGAGGACATGGTTTGGTGAGCCTATGTTTATTTTCTGTGATTGAATAATCATTTTTGGCTAATTGATATGATATGAACACATTGGGACAGGTTTCAGAGGCTTTTGAGGATTTTTACAGGTGTTTTTTCCAAAGAGAAGCTCAGGGAAGCTTATGGCCACATGTAGAAGAGGTCATGCCTGGATGAGCCATGATCCGTTTTCAGAGTTTTATTAGTCATTTTTTGGGTTTTTATGTGTTTTGATCTCAATGGTACAGTCTATTTTTCCATTGGAGTTGAGCAGCAGCTTGTAAAATACATTTTGACAAATTAATCCCAGAGAGCCAAGTCCATTGATGGAGGCTCAAGGAGATGTAGCCCGAAGGGGGGTGAACTCCTTTATCATGTTGTTCTTGTTGTGAGTTTGATGGTTTATTTGCTGCAAGTTATGTTGCTGTGTATTTGTTTAAAGGACATATTTAACCATCTAAAGGAACAATTCCTCGCATATAAGCATTTACAAGAAGATACATAAACTTAACACATAAGTTTATCTTGCATATTTTAACACATGAAGCAAGGTCCTGTAAAGTTTATTTTTATGAAGTAGAGGGTGCTTGCATAGAATAACAAATCAGCCTTCTATTTTCAGATAAGCCGATGCGTGCCCTCAAAAATTGAAAGGAATGTAGTGATGTGACTTGCTAGTGCTCAAGCAATGAACCTCTGAAGAGAAGAAGTAGTCACGAATTGTCAATTTGTAGGAGGACACACGTCAGTCGATCATGTGCTCCGAGTGAAATAAATCCAGGAAAAGGAGAGCAAGGAGAAGTTGAGAATTGAGATTTCCAGACCCCAGAGATCCGAAGTGAATCGCAGTCGTCCGATCTAGGAGGAAACATGATAGAAATCCACACTTTGGGGAAAAATGAAGTTTGAGGGTTGATATTTCTGAAATCTGAAGACCCAAAGAAATCATAGCCATTGATGCATGGGAGACATGCGTCAGTAGATCACGAGATTTAGATAATAACATTTTGGAAAAAAAAATGAGGTTTGAGTCTTCCGAAGTTCGAAGGCCTGAAGGAATTGCAAACATTGATCTCCCAAGAGCCATGCATCACCCGATCCAGGTCTTTGGATAAAAGTTAATGGGGCAAGGTAAGTTTTGAAGTTTGAGATTTCTGAAGTCTAAAGACTCGAAGTAAGACTCAATCGTTAGATTAAGGAGGTCACGTGGTGTCGATTCGTGGACATCGGGTGAATACCCAAAGTGAATCTTAGTCATCTGATCCATGAGGACACATAGTGAAAGATTGGAAGTGTTCTAGTATGGAAACTTCTGAAGTCTCGAAGCCTGAAGAGCCAAAGTGATGGGGAACGATGACATCACCTAGAGGTGATGTGGATCCTAGAATTCTCAAAGTGACGTGGCTTTCATACATCACCTAGAATGACGTTGACACATGGGATGTGTGGCACATGTTAGTAAGTTTTGAGCATATAGAGTATTGAAATGTCAGCTAGAACGTGACATGTGTCACCCTCCTGATTGGACCACGTGTTTTCTTCCAGTATTTTGTCACATGGTGACAAATCATCCAATTTAGAGACTGGGAAATCTGGTGGGGAAAGATGTGATAGTTTGCATTGGGTCCAAAAATCTTGAAGGTCCAAAGGCTAGAGTATATATCTGTTGTAGGAAAATCTCCCTACGGACAGGTAGATCACCTCTAAGGCTTGACCTTAACCCTAGACAAAAAAATGCTTAACGTGGACACTGACTTCCTTTCAAATCCATCTAAACTAATGCATGAGAAGAGAAGATATCAGAAGTACCTTTCAATCGACGTTTGTCCCTGCACGCTTCGAGTTGCGCTCCAATCCTTTGCTCCTCGCTGAGGTCTGTGGACAACACAAGATACGACCACTTCCTACTCTATCGACATTAGCTTGAAAACAAATCTATCACTGAATGATAAGTTCATGCAACATCAGACACAAACTAGAAAGAAACAGGCCAAGCGTGTCATATTAATGAGAATAACGACAATAGTACTTACAATCGTAGATGTGAATGCGACAGCTTCGTCAAGTCCTCTTCGTTTAACCCTTGCCTGAAAGATCCACAACCTGGATAACAACAGCTTCAATGATCACTCTCCTTTGGCTCACTGTCAGTTTCCTCCAAGATCATAAGTTTCATATGTTCAGTTATTCTCCCTTTCCACCATCATAGAGCCTGTTTATATAGGTTGGGAAAGGCCTAACCTCTTGAGTTATGTTTAGAACCAGTTAAGAACCATCTCCTTGGATCAGGGAAATTTTGATAAAACCAAGAATTCGAGCACAACTGCCTTCTAATCTCAAATGATCTCCTGCTCATTCGACTCAACGGGCTAACAATTTACCCAGAATAGGGAGTGGTCCCCCAAAAGGGGTATCAGAGCGTTATAGCACTCTTGATGTGCCTTGGGAAAGCGCCAGCGCTCTTAAGGTGAGAAGCGTTCCTCCAGAAGGTCTGAAGAGAATTATAACGCTTCTGAATCATGGTAGAGGAGCGCTAGCGCTTCTCCAGCTGTATTAGAGGAGCATTCCCCTTCCAAACCACTGTTTCAGGGTCTCTTTTAGGTGTCAAGAGTTGTTTGATTCCAGTAGATCAGTCCTTGACCTTCAATTCAGTCATATGAGGTGTCATAAGTGCCTTCTTAGCGTCGTTATCACGGCATCATGTCTGAACATTGTTTGCAACACTAATAATCAACTTGCGACACTTCCGAAAGTTGTAGGGAAGATGCGACACTTATGACGACTGATAGGGACAATGCGACACTTATCCATTTGAGCAATTTTGACGTGTAACAGAATGCCCCCCAAAGTATGAGGTCAGAAGATGCAAACTGATGACTGAAATGCTTTGTAGACGCTCAAGCAAGGGTATAGACTCGGAGAACCTGACGAAAGCTGCACACAAACATCCAACAAATATCATGACATATTTCAAAACCCAAGGCAGGCATACCTATGCTTGGATGATCAAGATTTCAGATATGGCCACCATAGTATACATTGCAGATCCATAATTGTATTGGTAACAAAAAGGTATAGCCACCGAAGAGACAATGTGGATCTATACTTTGATGACTCAGGCTGATCGTAGCCACGAAGAGTACATAGTGGATCTACGAAATGACAAGACATAGCCACAACCAATACAAAGTGGATCTATGTAACAATGGACGTGTTTTGTGTCTAGAACTCCCTCGCAACCTGGGTGAAACATATAGCAAGGTGAATTACTCAACCCAGGGTCTTCTTACCAATCCCCGTGCGGTACGATTCTAACCATGTGAATAGATGTTTTGGCGTCGAACATGGTAGAAACCACTTGATTACTGGTCGATGAGGTAAACCGTTAAAAAGTGCGAGGGAGATCACCATTAATGTCAATGATTCACAAGGTACCCTAGTACATTCCACCAAACGTGAATAAATGGGCTGAAGTCGAACATTCGTGGAATCATTCGATCATAGGTCAATGATGTAAACCTACTGTCAAATGTGAGGAGGCCTGTCATTGAGGCATGCAGGTCCCAAAGTACTGATTAGTTTCTAAGTCTAATTCCCAGATAATGTGTTGAAGTCGACAGGAATAGACTCGTCGAGGGAGGGCCTTGATGTATCCCCCATCAACAACATGAAACGTGTATAAAGATGTAATTGGTAGGTCGAAAGAACATGGACTAACACGGGTTTTGAGACAAAATATTTGGGATGGTTGACTCTCAGAGTGGATACTTCCCTTGAACACTAGGGCACGACAGCAAAACATGACGTGGACCAAAACTGTGCAATGGGTAATGTGACCTGCATCGGGCGACCCAAAGGAGTGAAAGGAAACTCAAAGGATTGGCTCAGTGCAGCGGTTCAATGAATTATGATATGTGCAAAGTGACAAAGTGTCGTGTTCAAGGGCGACTCTAAGAATTGCTAGATGGTATTCTCAAGAGACTGCTTGGCTTGTTCCTTTAAATTTTTCCCCCATCCAGATAGATGAGTACCTCTTTTTGATTTAACGAGCTCGAGGAGGATAACACATGCTCGATATAACTCACCTTCGGTAAGTTCCTCTTCCTTTGTTTAACGAACTGGAAGAAGTAAGGGTTCGGTCCCATATGGGTCTGTCGATGTGTGTTTTAACGAGTCCAAAGATAGAAAACTCGAAGGTTTTTTGGGATTATAGAGTTTGGAAAAACACTTAAAAGAGAACTCTCTTAGTGACTTTTTCGTGCAGTAGTCCAACGAGACCGAAAAAGGGTTAGACTATCGCTCGAAAGACGCCCTTTCTGACCTTTTAATGAGTGTGAAAGGAAGCAAGATCACTCGACAATCTTTTCATATTTAGAGAGTCTGAAAAGGGTTTAAAGGAGACTCCAGGGGGGTTCCTTTTTCGTATGGTCGTATATCCATACGGGTCCGAAAAAGAGATAAAAGTTTATTCGGTTGCATTCTCATGTATTTACGAGCACGAGAAAGAACAAAGACTAAGCTCGGTATGCCCCCAGCTTGAAAGCTGGTGGCTTGAATCCATAATGATCATCAAAGGCTAGAGACATGCCCCCAAGCTTCAATTCATTCACCGACTTTGAGGTTGTCACCAATTTCTGTGCTAGATGGAGAAAAAAGGATACAGGTGGATGAAATGAAGGTTAAAAAATGAGACCTAACGAAAGACCCGACTCGACATCTACGAGATCCGGCGAAAGACTCAACTTGAAGGGAGAGGTGATTGTTTCATTTTTTAATGAGCTTGACACAGGAAAAGAACTATGCTCAAGGTTCCAGGTTCGATCCCCAGATTGTTGTTTCATTTTTTAACGAGCTTGCTACAGAGAGGAAAACTATGCTCAGGGTTTCTGTTTCATTTTTTAATGAGCTTGACACAGGAAAGGAACTATGCTCGTGGTGCCCCCATCATGAAATCTAGTGGCCTCTGTTTCATTTTTTAACGAGCTTTCCACAGAGAAGAGAAACTATGCTCGTGATTGCTTCTTGATCATGGCTTCCAAGAGGATAATGCTCTGGAAGGGTACCATGTCAAGGGACAAAACTCGGTCATGGATTCCAAGAGATCTTCGTTAGATGGAAGAGAATCACTCTGGAAGGAACACATGTCGAGGTTCGTGACAGGGGTAAGGAGATCAAGCTCCAATAACCCTACCGAAGAGATCACCATGTCAACTACCGGATCCAAATTGTCGGAAGTTGAGGTAATGGGAGACAATGCCACATAATTGACATGCGGCGGGGGTGATACTGTCTGCATATAAGAACCACTTAGAGAGGTAATATAGTCGGGGCCGATGAATGAAAGTTGATCAATAGTCAGAATTCTTCCATCGTGAGGAAAAGATATCACACGGAAAATAGTGGATACAATAGCTTTCATGGCATAGACATAATCTCGCCCAAGGAGTAAAGAGAAATCCAAGGGGTCTCGGACTACCATGACATCGATAAAGACAGTTTTCCCTCCCAAAGTTACAGGAAGCTGAGGAAGGATCCCTAAAGGTTGACTAGTTCCTCTGTTAAAAGCTAACAGACTATGTGTAACCGGTGCAAGATGTGGACAACCCAAAGTGTACCAAGCAACAGAAGACAAAATACTAACGGACGCACCTTCATCTATCAGCGTTTGAGAAACGTCCCGACCACGAACCTGTACTGTAATCTGGAAAGGAATGTGGGAGGGAAGACGGGGTCCAGTTAGCGCACCCCAATAAAAAAGGATGGCTTCAATACTTGGAGGGGGTTCCACAGGAGGAGGAGGAATGCCCCCAGGCATGGTAGAGTCTATATTAACAAGAAAAACATGGGCAGTATCGAGTTTACTCTCTAGAGGGAGAGTAGGATCGACCGATGGTTGGATTAGATCAACCAATGGTGGACTTGGATAGACCACTTGGGAACTCTTCAGAGGAAGAGTGGGACGAACTGAGGAAGGAACTGGATTAGTCACTTTGACATTCCTTAATGGAGGAATGGGATCGACCGATGGAGAAACTGGATCGACCACTTGAGTTTCATTCTCCAAGGGAAGAATGGGGTCGACGGGTGGAAACGGATCGACCACTTTGGTGTCACTCTTTTGATGAAGAGCAGGGCTGATCGATGACGGAACTGGATCAGCTACTTGGGTTTGTGGTTCAATCGAGGAGGAAACTAGATTGACCACCTGAACAACCGGACTGACCGGGGATGGAACCGGATTGACCGGTCCATCAACCAATGATGGGTTGGAGGAAAGCTTACGATAACCTTTTGGAAGTTGAAGTTTTTCCAAAAGAGAAGAAGCCTCGTCCATGCGAGGACAAAGGTAAGAGTAATGATTACCTTTACATAACATGCAAGGGAACTTGACAGTTTTCTTCTTCTTACCAACCTGAACGTCGCTAGTTGATGGGGTATCATCGACATGACTGATAGAGGTTGATGACGTGGAGGACCACATTTCTAAGACCTGGGTAAGACTGAGGCAATCCCTCAGAAAGTGGTCACCCTTGCAAAGGCTGCAAGGGAATTTGGGTTTTGGATTGTTTCTTTCAATATTGTTGATCTCATCAACACTCCCAGTACTATTAATAGTAACTGGTTTCTTAGAGCCAACATATGATGTTGTTGGGGCCTTGGTCCTTTTCGAGCTCTTCTTCTTCTTCTCTTTCTGTTTCTTCTTCTTCTGATCAACCTGGCTACTTTCTTTAGATCTTTCACAAGGCTAAGAAGGAGAAATGGATGGAGACTTGATGGGTGAGGAAGGCAAAAAGTTGACATGAGGTTGATGTGTGGGTGGTGTATTGACATCCAAAGTATTAGGTGTAACTGAAACATTGGCAGGATTTGGGATCACCGGAGTGGGGAACAACCAAACTGGTAATCCAATAGTGAGTCCTGGAAGACTCAGTGTGGCAACATATGGAGGACCAAAGTTTCCAAATGAAGGAAAGGTATAAGGTTCCCCAGAAGAAGGGGTTCCTCCATTGGTGCTCCCAGGATTCGATGCCATTAACACTGACTCGAACTAAGGTCCACTAAGTAAAAGAAATAGCATACGCTAATAGAATCTAAGAATCACAACCAAGCAAATAGGACCTTCTTTTGATGACCGTACTAGTTGGTGATGAAATCCAACGTCGCGTGATCAAGTCCAAAAGGGGTAGGGATAGGGTGGAACAATTACAATGGCGAATTGCTTAACAGACTTACGCCTTGGTGCAAGCTTCCACGCAGTAATTGTGGATTTACCCTCCAAGGAGTATGAGTGAGTTTGACCAATGTCTTCTCCAGGTACAGTGAGACTTCCCATCACCGTCACCTTGTGTAAGACCCTAAATATTATGGCCACTAAGGTTACCAATTCGCAGTCAGCCCCTGGGCGGGAACATTCGACAGTCCGATCAGAACGTACAGGCAGGGTATCAAGCCCGAAATCAACTAGAAGTCTTCCACGCAGTAATTGTGGATTTACCTCAAAGTGACCCCCATAATACGATCCAACCACCACAATCAGTTAAACCACGGAGGGTTAGTCCCTGTGGCTTACCCGAATGCGACCTCCTGTGTAACCCCTGTGTGAGAGGGGGATCCCAGGCAGACTTATACGATAACTGGATTTACTCTCCCTAACTCAGGATGCTATTGTTTGTTTTAGAAACTTTGGAGAGTTATGCTCACAGCCTAATCCAAAGTACTACACCTATTCTACTGTTGGTGGAGGATCCTATAAAATAAAAAGTTCTAGATGATTTTTAATTAACGTTGATTTTTATGGCTGTTCTTTACGCAAAGGGGTGCATGGAAGTGAAACAAATGAAATTTGTGACTCAGACCCAAAGAATGCGTCGAACATGATAAACAGTCATTTTCTTTCGATGAACATCTAGCTAAGGGAGAGAGAGATTTCTTTCACTAACAAGCACAACTACGGAATACTCTCAAACAATTGCTTTTCTCAATCAAATCCTAATGTAATGCAAACTTTCAAATGCCTTCTAATATGCTCAATCGATCATGAAGATATCTTTATTGTTCACGTATGGATGATGGTCAATACAATCAAAATGCTTATCTTTGCTAATTATCTTCTTGGTGTGAATGAAAACCAAACTAGCATAAGCAAGAGCAACACAAACAATACACTCTTCGTATTAATCAAAACGAAAAAGCGAGAAAAAGGAAACAATCAAAGAGAAAACAAAAATTTTACACCCAAAAAGCAAAAATCGAAGGATAAGGACCTTGACTCAAAGCGAGATGAAGAGGTCTGTAGGCCTCTGCTGACCTTCACCAAGGTTTTTTACTCAACTGATGAGGAGAGAAGAACAATGCATAAATCTCAAATTTCACTCAACAGGGAAAACCTAATGAAAAATAGTGAAGAAGGCTGTAAGATCCAATCAACAAGGTGTTTATTCTTCAAAAAGATTAGATGTCAAAGCTAAAAGGGAAGACCAATTGACTCACTAAATCACTCAGCAGAAGAACACAGAGGCAGAAATCCAAAAAAATGCAAATTTTGAAGTTTTCTGGGCCAATGGAGGCTGGCGCTCTGTTGCCAAGGGAAAAGAGCGTTATAACGCTCTGTGTAAGGCTACAAAAAGCGATGGCGCTCTGATAACACTAAGTCAGGGGCGCCAAGGTCTAACAGTTCCAGAAATGTCAAGAAAATTCAAAAATTGAAGTTCCAACTTGACAAGGATGCTGAGTATGATGGGACAAGGAGCCAATCAGCTCATGAAATTAATCAAAGAGGGGAAAACTAGGTCTGAAAAAATCAAAGGGAAGAACAAGGTCAATGAGGAGAAAAAACCAAAACAAGAGGTTTCGATTCGAGGCTATCTCCCAAGTGGATTCGCCAGTTTCTGTTGTAGGAAAATCTCCCTGCGGACAGGTAGATCACCTCTAAGGCTTGACCTTAACCCTAGACAAAAAAATGCTTAACGTGGACATTGACTTCCTTTCAAATCCATCTAAACTAATGCATGAGAAGAGAAGATATCAAAAGTACCTTTCAATCGATGTTTGTCCCTGCACGCTCCGAGTTGCGCTCCAATCCTTTGCTCCTCGCTGAGGTCTGTGGACAACACAAGATACGACCACTTCCTACTCTATCGACATTAGCTTGAAAATAGATCTATCACTGAATGATAAGTTCATGCAACATCAGACACAAACTAGAAAGAAACAGGCCAAGCGTGTCATATTAATGAGAATAACGATAGTAGTACTTATAATCGTAGATGCGAATGCGACAACTTCGTCAAGTCCTCTTCGTCTAACCCTTGCCTGAAAGATCCACAACCTGGATAATAGCAGCTTCACTGATCACTCTCCTTTGGCTCACTATTAGTTTCCTCCAAGATCATAAGTTTCATATGTTCAGTTCTTCCCCCTTTCCACCATCATAGATCCTGTTTATATAGGTTGGGAAAGGCCTAACCTCTTGAGTTATGTTTAGAACCAGTTAAGAACCATCTCCTTGGATCAGGGATCTTTTGATAAAACCAAGAATTCGAGCACAACTACCTTCTAATCTTTAATGATATCCTCCTCATTTTGACTCAACGGGCTAACAATTTACCCAGAATAGGGAGCGCTCCCCCAAAAGGGGTATCAGAGCATTATAGCACTCCTGATGTGGCTTGGGAAAGCACCAATGCTCTTAAGGTGAGCAGCGCTCCTCCAGAAGGGTTTAAGAGCATTATAACGCTTCTGAATCATGGTAGAGGAGCGCCAACGCTTCTCCAGCTGTATTAGAGGAGCGTTCCCCTTCCAAACCAATTTTTCAGGGTCTCTTTCAGGTGTCAAGAGTTGTTTGATTCCAGTAGATCAGTCCTTGACCTTCAAGTCAATCATATGAGGTGGCATAAGTTCCTTCTTAGCGTCGTTATCACGGCATCATGTCTGAACATTGTTTGCAACACTAATAATCAACTTGCAACACTTGCGAAAGTTGTAGGGAAGATGCGACACTTATGACGACTGATAGGGACAATGCGACACTTATCCATCTGAGCAATTTTGACGTGTAACAATATCGACCATTTATTCCAGAAGACACACATCGAAGGATCATCGACTTTGGGTGAAATCACTTCGAGAGAAAGTGGAGGAGGAAAGTTTTGAAACTTCTGAAGCCTGAAGAGCCGAAGCAATTCACAGACATTGAAATGTGGGAGGACACTCGTCGAGAGATCATGAAATCTAGGTAAAAGTGTTCCAAGAGGAGGAAAGAGAGAAAAATTTGAGACTCCTGAAGCACGGAGTCCCAAAGTGGATTTCGATCGTTGATCGTGAAAGAGGATGAGGATCGTTGATCTGGTCCTGGCTGAAAGTTTCGAAGTTATGAACCTCTGAACAAGCACCTTTTTATCTAACTGCAGGGTCATGGTCGTGGTCATATGAATATTGAGAGCTGAGGGAAGGAGGGATAAGGGCCGAATTGGTGGTCTTCGAGACAGAAAAGTGCTAAGGAAGGATTTATCCATGGTTTCTAGTCATGGTCACCTAGGAAGGTGGTTTGAAGGAAGCACCTGCGCAGGATGAAATTATGTTTCAACTAAGGATAACATGACACTGTTATTTTTGGAGAATGAGGATATGATCTCTATGAACAAAAATAAATAAAGAGACTTGTAGCATGGTTTGGAATTTTTTTTTATTGTATGCATAACTCTAACAAAATGGTCGTTGCGCATTTTGTAGAATTAAGGGTTTTAAGCATATCAGCTTAGGATGCATATTGAGGAAATGGAAGAAGACAAGGGAGCCTATAGTCATGATAAGGAGTCTGAAGGCCATAATACCAGATTTGAGAATGTAGAGACATAGTCCAATGGACACAAGGGGAAAGGAGAGAAGGAAACGTTTATAGAAACAGTAAGAAGTCTGAAGATGGAAGTGCAGAGCTACAAGTTAGACAACGAGAGACTGATGAGAGAGAAAATTTAGATAAATGATCGAGTGTTGCAGAGCTTAAATTAGTTTTAGAGATAAATGAATAAGGGATCAAACTCAAGGCAAGATGAATAAGGAAGGTTCCATGAAAGAAGGGATGATCATGGAAGAGTTGGTTATTCCAGAAGTGTTAGCAGAGCTCATGGACACCACTCAACTCCTTACTCAGAAACAAAGTTTTATGCATCGGATGATCCTATAAGCAGTCTAGAAGTGTCTCCTGTCAGAAACCAAAGAAGGAAACAAGAGGTAGATAGTTTGCAAGGAGAGTTGAGGAAGCTCAATCCACCATTCTTTGAGGGTGAAAGAGAAAGGGAAGATGATGTCAAAGCATGGTTTCTTGGGCTCAGTAGATATTTTCAGTTGCATAACTATTCATCCAACCTGGAAGCCAGGATTTCCACCTACCATTTACACAGGAAAGATGCAATGTGGTGGGACCAACTGAAGCAAGTGGAACATGTTAATGAAAGTAGGATCACTTGGAAGTAGTTCAAGAAGTACTTTCAGAAGGAGTACCTCTCAGAGAAATTCTATGAAAATAAAATGCAGGAGTTCTTTGAACTCAGGTTGGGAAGCATGACTATGGAAGAATACAAGAAGAAGTTCTTGGTATTGTTAAAGTATGCCAAGTTCATTGGTGATGAGAAAGTGAAAATACAAAGATTTCTAAGTGAAATGCAAACCTTTTATAAGGAAAAGATCAAGTATGATGAACCCAAGACCTCAACTAAAGCCATCAGGAAGGCTAAATAATTGTATGAGCAAGGCCATGGAAGAGAATCTCTGTAGAAATATTAGAAGGACAAGAAACATGTGAAGTCCTATCAAAGGATGAAAGGATTCAAATCTTCCTTCAATAGGAATGAACCTAATAGAAATCAGCAAGATCGGTATGCTAAGGGATATTTCAAGAAGGAATATTCCTTGGGAAAAAGGGGAAGACCACCAATCCAATGTTGGGGATGCAAGGAAGATCACCTGTACAAGGATTTACCACACAGAAAGGACAGAGTGAATACTATGCACAACATCCAAGAATCTACAACAGTCGAAGATATGGGAAGAATCTATGCAGCTTTAAATGATCGACAAGCAGAGTACCAATCCAATATGATCGAGGTGGAAGGTAAGATCATAAATCATCCTATTTCTATTTTTATTGATTGAGGATAAATTCATTGTTACATTGATCCTAAGATAGTGGATAGATTACATTTGGAGAAACATAAACTTGGAAAAGCAAGTTTGGTTCAGTTAGCCACTGGAACCAAAAGAAGAATTTGTGACATGGTCAGAAGTTGTTCCATAAGTCTTAATGGCGTGAGTACTAGTATTGATGTAAATATCATACCATTGGGGTATTATGATATTATGATTTGAATGGATTGGTTGTAAAAGCATCATTCTATCCTAGATTGTCATCACAAGACATTTACATGTATTGATGGAAATGGAGAACAAAGCACTGTGAAAGGAGTTCCAAGACTCATCTATATAAGGGAGATTTCATCCTTACAACTAAAAATATGTTTTAGGAA
>ML885363.1:10839-21321 GCA_009831015.1 Picea engelmannii
TGTCCATCCATCTGAAACAATACTAACACCAGATCATGGCCATGCTGATTTAATAGGCTCTAGCATTTTATCCACCTCCTTCTTTTCCTTAACCAACAATGTGGTTCTAAGCTTCTCTGAACCAGGAGGCATGTACCTTGTTGGATCCCCTTGCGCTAGAGCTCGACACATCTCAATAAACAAAGGAGACCGTGCAACATTAAATGAGATGAAGTTGAGATAGAAAAAAAAACCAATGATAAGATCCATCTCATCTCGCTTCTATTGCTGAAATATCTTGTCCATTGGACCCATTGTGGGCTTGTTTTTTGTTATTGCACTCCCACCCCCAAATGGGTAATTGCTAGATGATTTCCTCGAGAATGGAAGAGGATCCTCATTCTTGGTTCTCCTAGATGTTGCTGCCACGATCCCATTGCTAACATGGGCCTGTCTTTCCAATTCTCTTTGTTTTGATGCATTCACTCCTTGACATGGTTCAAGTCCACAAGGTGTGCCCAACAAATGGCCCTTTACTCAGAAGTAGTTGCTCTTAAATTGATTATTGCAAAAACTATATGTCCAAAGAACATTACCTTCCCCCATTTAACTTGGACCCGGGCCCTTGATGTCTTGTTGCATACTTCCACAATGGATACTTTGGATCTTGATCCTGCTATCTTGCTAAAAGATTGTTTTTTCAGCGTTTGAAATTGTTGTTGCAACCCCACTTCCAGCAGATGGAACACTAGCAGACCTTGATGAAAATGAAGGAGGGACAACATTATTGGGAAAATTCCTCCCTTTTCTTTTCCCTTTTACAGCTTCCCTTGATGATTGAGCCATGACTGTTGTAGCAAAGTTCTTGGACTGCTGCTGTAGCAAAAATCTTGAAGAATGGTGGACAAATCCAGTTGCTTGGCACTTGGAGTGCCTTCTCGCACTCCACAAAAACCCTTATCTTCACTCCAAATCGACTTAAGCTCCAACATGTGAGAGAAATGACCAAAAAAAGGAGTGAGTTGCCGCTTTTATGGGCCACACGCCGCTCTAATTTGCGGGACATGTGTTCCTTTTTTGGGACACGATTTAAGCACGTGTTTGCATTGTGTCCCATGAACAGGACACGATGCAAACACATCTCCAGCACGTATTTGCCTTGTGTCGTGTCCAACACGAATGACACACGACACATGACTCATTTGGACGTGTCTGGTTACATAGCTTATCATTCATTTGGAGATTGTTTGGGTGAATTCTAAGTGCTAACGTTGGATAACCTTATCATTCATTTGGAGATTGTTTGGGTGAATTCTAAGTGCTAACGTTGGATAACCTTAGGGGGAACTCACTCTTTTCTTTCATAGAAATGGAAAATATGGAATTCTGCATTATTTCATCATTAAAACAGATTTAGAGGTGTGGGACAGCCCTAAGCTAGTCCCTAATTCAACATATTATTGATTGGCACCTAAACCACACATTGCACCATCAATTTATGCTAACCGGTTTCATTCCTAGGGCTCAATAGTATAGCTTAAAGTGGTTTATTTCAAGTAGCCTCTTCTAAGTGTCATTTATTGGAATGGTAATCATCTTAATGCAAATCTAAAGTTGTCTGTACTGTTCATCTTTAAATCAGATTTTGCACACATCCACTAGCTCCTAACCTTTCTCTTGAGTGGATAAATTGCGGTTCATGCTATTGATCTTAGATTGTTATCTTAAGGAATTAATCACTTGATTAGAATCCTTGTGCTTTACATTGTTGTCATACATGTTGTGGATTCGTTGAAGTAATTTATAAGTTTGCATGGTCATTAATTCACTAAGATATTTACTCATAAATCTATCATTTGTAGATAGGGATGCCCACATTGGCCTTTGGATTTGGCCTAAAGTGAAGGGGATATTGCACTGAGGTGACAGTGGTGCAATTCTCATCTTGTTACCCCAGGGTAGCACTTGTGGTTGGACTTTCCACTAGGGTGCTAATTTAGGCGGTAACAATAGTCATAGTCCTTTCTTCATGTCCTTGTTGGTAAATTACTTTTCGTTGCATAATTACATGATAGATTTAGGAGCACCAACCAATATCATGCCACTCAAGGTGATGAAACAGTTGGACCTCATGACAACTCAGCCATATAGAAATGTATGCAGCATGGAATCTGAAGAAGTTTGTAGTTCGGACAGGTATTTCCACATTGGTCTGTCTCTGACGTGTGGAAATTGTCATTAATACCTCTCGAAACTTTGGAAATTCACTTTATTAAAGTAATTATTAAAGTGAATGCCATTTTATAATTAATTGATTTTAATTTAATGAAATGCTAAAGTTATTAGCATTAGTGAATTAAATGAATCCTAACCCTTGATCTAAAGTGAGTTAAGATTTAATCTCAACTGTCAATCACTTTGGAGATTACAGTTATGTTTGATTCGGTCAAAACTCAAGATTATAAAAGCAGTCAAGGTGAGAGAAGACACACAAGCAACAACACAACTGTGTGAGAGATTGTGAGAGCAAAGGACTTTTACTCAGTCCGAAAGAGAGGAGAGCCAAGGGCAGTAGGTGCAGGGTATGGGTAGCCATAGAACAACAGCAGGTGACGTTGAGGAAGGCCTCGAGCAGTGTTGTACAGGCTGGAAGAAGCAAGTACGGGCCGCAGGCAACAAATACAAGCCGCTGGGCAGTTTGAGTAGCCAGGTTTGGTAGAAAATTTTCCTTTTCTCTGTGGGCATTTTTTCCCAGTAAGGGAGCCCCTTGTAAGCTGGGAAGTTATTTAAATGAAGACCTGATTTTGAAGGGGAAATTCGTTGTGTATGTGTTTGTGAAATTGGTTTCCATTATTGCGGGGAATTTGTTGGGTAGTTTGGGCAGGTTGTTGGGCAGTTCAGGCAACTGGGTTTGGCAGAAAATTTGTCTTTTCTCTGTGGGAAGTTTTTCCCAGTAAGGGAGCCCTTTGTAAGCTTGGAAGTTATTTAAATATAGAGCTGATTTTGAAGGGGAAAATTGTTGTGTATATGTGTTTGTGAAATGGGTTTCCATTTTGTTTCTGCTATTTAATTCTGTTAATTATTCCAGCTAGTATATTTTATTCAGTGAGTTATTAAACTTTTTCGGCAAGGAAATCACTAGAAAATAATTATCTAGGTGTTGGGATTAGAAAATTAACATGGTATCAGAGCTTTCACTTTGAAGAGGAGACCGATTTCAAAAGATTTTTGCAGATC
The DNA here is from genome assembly GCA_009831015.1 of Picea engelmannii. NCBI lineage: Eukaryota > Viridiplantae > Streptophyta > Pinopsida > Pinales > Pinaceae > Picea > Picea engelmannii. Next base: position 14,056 of record ML885363.1, read on the forward strand.
TATAAATCAATAGGGTTAATTCGACGACAATTTAATCAGATCTAGAAATGGAAACAACTAGTCTCAGGTTTGAAGACAGGTTGGATGGAGCATCTAATTTCCTGTCCTGGAAGGTGAGGGTAACCTTGCTTTTGAAGGAACATGACCTATGGGAGATTGTAGAGAAGGTTGTTCTTCCACTTTCAGATGCAACTCAGTTGAAGGCTCATGAGAAGGACATCAAAGCCCAGAGACTGATCTTGGGTGCTGTGAAGGATCATTTGATCCCTCACGTGGTAGAGAAGCAATCAACAAGAGAGTTGTTCAAGGCTCTAGTGGATTTGTTCCAGAGTGACAACTCGAACAGGAAGATGATCTTGAGAAACAAGCTCAGATCCATCTAGATGTCAATATCTAACAATGTTACCAGCTACTTCATGAGGATCACCCAAACACGTGATTAACTTGTAGTCGTTGTGGAGAAAGTGGATGATGTTGAACTTGTAAATGTGGCATTGATTGGTTTTATCAAGCCATGGAAACCATTTGTCAAGGGGATATGCGCTCGAGAGAATTTTCTAATTGGGAGAGGCTTTGGGATGATTGCATCCAGGAAGAGACTCAGGAGGAGTCCAAAGCTAGTAGGCAGGGAGGTAATGATGAGAACCTGGCCCTTGTCAGTCAGACAAGAAAGGGAAAAGGAAAGTGTTCCAACAAGAAGGGTAACAGTGAGGGGGAAACCTCACGGTCGGGGAAGAAGAAGGACTTGAGTAATATCAAGTGCTTTGCATGCCACAAGAGTGGTCATTATGCATCTCAATTTCCGGAGAGGAAGAAAGGAAGAGGAAAATCACAGTAGGTAGCAGCATCTGCAGAAACTTAGTTGGATGATTTGTTGCGAAGTTAGAGACTGATTTCTCACTAGTTTCATGTCTTTCCACCAGCACAGTCACAAGGAATGCATGGTACTTGAACAATGGTGCATCGCGTCACATGATAGAAGTAGGGGATTTATTCAACAGTCTGACGTAGGACTCAGGGATCCATGTGGAGTTGGGTGGTGATGCCAAGTATGTAGTGAAGGGTGCGGGAATAATCTTGTTCCAACTTGAGTTAGGTACTTCGTTTGAGGCCCAGGATGTGCTATATGTACCATGACTGAGGAAGAACTTGCTCTCAGTCTCAGTTATGGAGGACAAGGGTTTTGTCATTATATTTTAGAGAGGGAAAGTATTTGTATGTCCAAAGGAAGCTAGACTTGACATAACAGTGAGGATTGGGGTTAGAGAGGGAAATTTATACAGGCTGCAAGGAAATCCTATTCAGGCCTTGGTACATGACAGTGACAACCTGTGCGAGTTATGGCACAGGAGGATGGGACAACTACACTACAGGGCGTTGTCAATCCCGAAGGAGATTGTCACTGGTGTCCCAAATTTCAATGTTGAGCAGCAGGGTGTGTGCACTTGGCAAGAATGCCAAGGCTGCTTTTCCAAGCAACGAGAGATGTGTATGGACCGATGTCAGTAGCATCAATGCAAGGAGCATCATACTATGTGACATTCATTGATGATTTTTCTAGGAAAACGTAGATCTTCTTTATAAAGACCAAGGATGAGGTCTTCAGTCGGTTCCTGTAGTTCAAGGCCCAGGTGGAGAACCAAACAGGGAAGAAGATCAAGGTCTTGAGGTCAGATAATGGGGGAGAGTACACCTCCAATGAATTCAAGGATTTCTGCAAGGAGGTAGGGATCAAGAGGGAGTTGATAGTCTCATACAACCCTCAACGGAATGGGTTTGCAGAAAGAAAGAATCGATCCATCATCGATTCTGTAAGTGCTATGATACATGACCAGGATCTGCCTATGTTCCTTTGGGCAGAGGCATGTAACACAACAATGTATGTGTAGAACGTGAGTCCTCATAGGATATTGGGGGACAAGACTTCCAAGGAGGCATTCACATGAGTGAAACCAAAGATGGGACATTTAAGGATCTTTGGTTGTCTGGAACATACAGATCCATGAATTTGATTGCAGAATGAACAAATAAAATAAAATATGAGCATGAATGTTAGAAAATGAATGTTTATTACATTGCCGGGTTTCATTTTATAATAGCCCATGTGGCTTTAATGAAAAGTCACGACTTTTAGTCTTGACTTTTTTATATATTTTTATTTATTAAATTCTAGTTATATTTTCTTTTTATCCTATTATCATCTTTATTTATACATAACATTGTCCTTCCCTTAAAATTTCTTTTGTCCTCAAAGCAATGGTAAGAAGGGGTGTAGCTGGCGAAAGTTCTATGACTCCCTTGCTGCATCTACTTCTGGAAGATTTTTCCATTTAATAAGATACTCTTTGATTACTCGAGAATGCAATCTCTTTTCTTTGGTGGCAATAATGGCTTCTGGCTCCAAAATGATCCTTCCTTCATCATCCAACATAGGAAGCATTGTCTGTGCCTTTTGGTGTTTCCCTTAGACTCTTTTTAGACAAGATACATGAAAAACGTTGTGGATGCATCTTTTATCTGGTAAATCCAACTCGTAAGCTACGTGACTGATTTTTCTGTTAATTTGATATGGTCCATAAAACTTTGGAGCCAGCTTATTCTTTCCTTGTTGTTTAAGAGATAACTGTTTATAAGGTTGAAGTCTCACAAATACCCATTCTCCTACTTCGAATTCTCTTTTTGTTTGGTGTTGGTTAGATTGTTGCTTCATTCGGTTCCTTGCAACTGCTAAGTTTTCCTTTAGTAATTGAACAATTTTTTGACTTTCGTCTAAATGATCTTTTACTGATGCAACTTTTGTTTGACTTGTAGCTAACTCCTTTCAAGTTGGGGGTTCATATCCATCAAAAGCTTGGAATGGTGTCATTTTGGCCGATGTGTGATATGTGGAATTACACCACCATTCAACAAGGTGCAACAATTGAAACCATTTATTTTGCTTGTCGGTGACAAAGCAACAAAGGTAGGTTTCTAAGCATTTATTGACAATTTATATTTGACCATCTGTTTGAGGATGGTATGTTGAGCTCATATTAATAGGTCTCGATTTGTTTGCAAAACTCTTTCCAGAAATTTCCTTTAAACTTGGCGTCTCTATCATTGACGATGACTTTGGGGAACCCATATAACTTGTAAATATTTTTACAGAAGACTTTAGCTATTTTGTTTGCGTAGTCTGTTTTCCTTACTCCAATAAAATGTGCATACATGGTTAGTTTGTCTACTACCACTAATATTTTGTCTTTCCCTTTTGATATGGGTAATCCTTCAATGAAATCCATTGAAATCTTTTCCCGTTTTTGGTTAGGAATGTGTATCGAGTGGAGTAACCCAGGGGTTTATACATTTTCACTCTTGTTCCTCTAACAAAGGTCACATTCTGCTACATATTTCCGAATATCTGCATTCATCCCTTTCCAAAAAAATGATTTACGAGCATTCAAGTATGTTTTAAAAAATCCAACGTGACCTGCAGTTGGACAATCATGGGATTCTTGAAGAACCTTGGATTTAAATCTTGAATTGGCATTTAAATAAATTCTTCCTTTATTCCATAAGATGTCATTCTTCCATTCAAACTTGGGGTATTGATTTAAATCATTGATTATGGAACAAGTTTTTGAGTTTCTGGCATACTCGATTCAAATTTCGTTCAACCATTTAGGGATTGCTATTGATACTACAAAAACTTGTGCTTCTTCATCCTTTCGTGAGAGAGCATCAACCACTATGTTGTCTTTCCCTCTTTTATGTAATATCTCCATATCAAATGTGGCAATTTTCTCTATCCATTTTTGTTGTTCAGTTGTCAATGTTTTTTGTTGTAACAAGTATTGTAGACTATTATGATTTGTATGTATCAAGAACTTGCTTCCCAAGAGATATTATCGCCATTTTGTTAATGCATGCATGATGGCAAGCATTTCTTTGTTGTATGTGGAATGTAAGCATTCCTTTTTGTTTAGTTTCCTACTTTCAAATGCTATTGGGTGTCCAGCTTGCATCAAGACTGCTCCAATCCCAAAACTTGAGGCATCACATTCGATTACGAAGGGTTTCGAAAAATTAGGTGGAGGTTGTGGACATAATTTTCTTTAAATTTTCAAAACACGTTTCTGCTTCCTCATTCCATTGAAAGGAGTTTTTTTTTAGGAGATTTGTTAGGGGAGTTAAATGAGCATAGTTCTTGACGAATCTCCGATAGTATCCAACCAACCCTAGAAATCCTCTTAGCTTAGATATGCTTTTGGCCTAGGCCATTTTGTGATTGCTTTGATTTTCTTTGGATCTACCTTGACTCCATCTTTGGATATAATGTGACCGAGATACTCTACTTCCTCCTTGCCAAATGTAGACTTTGACATTTTTCCATAGAATTGATTTTCTTCCAGAAGAGATAACACTTGTCCCAAATGCTTCATATGTTCCTTCCATGTTTTGTTGTACACGAGAATGCCATCAAAGAAGACTAACACATATTTTCTTAGGTATGGATGAAATAGTTCATTCATAGCTGCTTGGAAGGTAACAGGGGATTTAGTTAGCCCAAAAGGCATCACCTTGAATTCGTAGTGTCCTTCATGTGTCTGGAAGGTGGTCATGGCTACATATTCTAATCTTACTCTAATCTGATAGTACCTTGATCTCATATCAAGTTTTGAAAAATATCTGGTTCCATGAAATTCATTAATATGTCGTCGATGAAAGGGATGGGAAATTTGTTCTTGATTGTTATCTTGTTTAACTCTCGGTAAACTATGCACAATCTGAAAGAACCATCTTTCTTTCGTACTAACACCACTGGAGTTGCATATGGACTTCTGCTTTTTGTGATAACGCCACATTTTAATAGGTCTTGGACTAACCTTTCTATTTTTGTTTTATGATGACGGGGATATCTATATGGTCTAACCTTGACTGGACTTGATCCTGGCTTTTAACTTCAATTACATGTTCAATTCTTCTTTGTGGTGGTAATTCCATGGGGAGGTCTTGAAATACCTTCTTGTGTTTCTGAATTAGTTCTTGGATTTCTGGAGTTTTGGAGTTATCTTGTTTTGATTCTTGTATCTCCATTTGATGGCATTGGATGAAATAGGCAGTTGCTCCCTTTCCACTTGAATTTGATGAAATGTTTTTGGTGATTGACTAAGTGCCGAAGGTTTGTAACCATTGGACTCCTAAAACCACTTCTACTCCTCCCAGGGGTACGATATAGAGTTCTTATTATAAATTGAAATCTTGTATTTGGAGTTTCACCTAATGGCATTTCCTACATTCTCGATTTTTTTGTCATCTGCGACCATTACCTTCATGTCTGGAACCGGATATAAAAATAGTTTGAGTTTCCTTGCAACATTGATGTCGAGAAAATTGTGGGTACTTCCTGTGTCAATTAATACTGTGACATTATCATTTTTGATGTGTCCTTTTAATTTAAGAGTTTGAGATTGGCTAATGCCTGTGATGGCTGCGAGTGATATCCTTGGTGTGTTGTCACCCACTGACGCGTCATTTTGGGGGTTTTCTATTTCTTCACTTACTGACTCTTCTGAGTTCGACTCATCATCTTTTTCTGCTTCACATGTATATATTTTTTTTGAGTTATCTTCTATACGACACATGTGTCTTGGGTCCCATTTCTCTCTGCATCGTTTACATTTGCCTTCTTTTATTCTTTGGGCATCCAAACTTCTTCTTTTATCATCTCGTAGGTTTGGTGGTATATATTTGTCATTTTCTATATTTGTAGTCTGAGGTGTGTTCCTTCTTGAATAAACCTTGTCGAATCTTGATTGGCCATCTAGTTTGTCTACTGCCGTCTTTGCTTTGCATCTTGCTATTTTGAAAATTGTAACGTCATGCAATTTTAACTCAGTCTTGGATATGTGGCTTGAGACCACCTATGTAAGGCTGGAGTAATTGATTATTGGATAGTCCAAACACTCGTGTAGCGAAAAATGTTGGTTGTGGGTAGAATGTGGGCACAGCTAGGGAAAACGCCGGTTGTACACGAGATATTGGGGTTACGTCGGGGTATACGAACGATGGGGATTGCGGGTACATGCCAAGGCGGACGGTGGCTGTATACGGAAGCAGTGAAAATGGAGGTGTACAATGTACAGACTGAGACTGGCAGCGAACATGTACAAGCTCGCTCTGATACCAATGGAATGTACAGACCCACGAATTTGATTGCAGAATGAATAGATAAATAAAGTATAAAATATAATATGAGTATGAATGTTAGAAAATGAATGTTTATTACATTGACGGGGCTCATTTTACAATAGCCCATGTGACTTTAATGAAAAGTCATGACTTTTAGGCCTGACTTTTTGATATATTTTTATTTATTAAATTCTAGTTATATTTTCTTTTTATCCTATTATCATCTTTATTTATACATAACATTGTCCAGTATACATCCATGTGCCTGTAGAAAAGAGGACGAAGTTGGAGTCTTCAGGATAGAAGGGCATACTTGTGGGATACAGTGAGACTGTAGATTTTTGAGGAACTATGAGGGCTGCCCAACAGGTCTGTCTTTGACCTCTTGTTGGGCTCTAAGTTTCATCAACCAAATCTGTCCTTGCTGCTGTTTTAGGATAGCAAACGGGTCTGTTCAAATCTGCCAAGAATTCTTCCCTTAACTGATGGATATATGCTCTTTTAAGGTGCCCTTGCAAGTAGTATTAGTAACCCAATGTTAGGACATGCAAACCTCAAAACATATAGCACTCCTCTAGGATCTTAACAAACTCCTAACGCTGATTTAAACACTAAGCATGCATGAAATTTGGACACAAGTAGTTTTGGTCAACATGACTTTGGATAAACCCCCCCCGGGGAAAACCAGTTTGGAGATAGATGTATATAGAAGATATCAAAGAAAAATTTACAATAAGGAAAACATAAACAAGTGAACCTGGTACAATAGCAACTACACTTGGATGCTTTGGAGTCCCTTGAATATGTCCCTGCTAGCCCTTTGAAGTAAGGCTCCCTTTGCCTTGGTGCGCCCTTCTTCTCTTGCTAAGCCTTATCCCTCTTTGCCTTTTCCTTTGTCTTTGCTTGAACCTTTCCCTTTCCCTTTGCCTTAGCCCTTGGTCTTGCACCCTTTACACAAGAATTCCCCCCTCCTTAGCTTAGTGCGCACTAAGCTCTAGTGCGCCCCTCCTCTAGCAAAAACTCCAACAAGTATGCGCCCTCACTTGCCTTGTGCCCTCCATGCTCTAGAGTGTGCCTCTCCTCTAGCAAGTGAGA
>WSFP011496976.1:0-13869 GCA_009831015.1 Picea engelmannii
CCAAAAGCTGATCTTTGATCTGGGATATCCTAGAAAAGAAGGATGCCACCGATTCACCTTTCTCCATCTTCAAATACTTAAGCTTGTGGTTAAGTGTCCTCTTCTGACTTGGAGCCTGTTTCTCATACAGATTCGCCAAGTTATTCATATAGTCCTTGGCAATCATTAACGAAGTCATTGCAGGCATTACACTGTCTTTGACTGAGTCAAAGATGATTCGCTTGGCCTTTGCTTGACTCTTTCTGAAAACCGCTCTTCCTACATTATTAGTGGGTTCCTCCACCACTGTGGTCACATACTTCTCAAGATCATGCTCCTGCAAGATATTTGTTATCTGGAGCTTCCACACATTGAAGTTGGTAGCTCCTTCGAGCCTATCCTTGGCCGTGACTAAAATGGAGGATGCCATGGACCTCACACTGGAAACTTAGTCAAGCTAGCTTGGATCTGTGTGTACCTGCTGCTGCACTTCAACACGTTTACCACACCCTAAGCTCTGATACCATGTTAAATTTTGAGCTTGATTTCTTATGCGGATTAATTCTTTTATTTTCTTCAACATTTTGATTCCAGCTTAATTCACTTCAACAATACCAAATCATAACCACTTCAACAATACCAAATCATAACCGAATAGCAATAACTATGTAGATAAGTAAGCATGCACATCAACAACACATATACCCTGGGGAAACCCTGTATGGGGGATAAAAACCCCAACAAACGATATTCCTTTATAGCATTAATAATGTATGATCATCACGGTTTTGGTGTCTTTTAAAACCTTTCTGGTTGTGGTATTTTATCAAACACTTTGCTTATAGTTACGCTTAGGGTTTTACTGATGTGTTTATATGTGTGTATGCAGCTATAAACAAGAAGATATAACCATGGAACATACCTCAACCATAAGCAATATGATAGACAAGCCAAAACATCTCAAATATGATTTTATTCGTGAAATAGAGGAACCAACTACAATGAAGATGCCGATCTGGAATACTCAACAGATGGCTCCAAGATAGAAGTATGAGCTGCTACAAAAAGCTTCCGACAATACAAAATAAGCCTCCAAAGGCTAGATAAGAGATGAAGACCAATACCAAGGTAGATCTGGCCGTATGAAGTGCAGAAGCCCTAATTGGATGATGCCACGTCCTATTGGAATGTTGAAGCTCCTCAACAATTCAGCCCTGCTGCCCATGTGTCCAATCACCCCAAGAAAGATGCCAAACAGTAGATCGGGTGATGGTAAGAACAACCCAGGTGCCCGAATCTCCAAGATCCCTCTCAAACCCTATGGATCTGAATCTCCTCCAATGTATGGTGCGCCCTCCTGGATGGTTGAAACTCTAATAATTCGGCCTCTCTCCTAGAGACCTCCAATGGCTCCACAAATCGGCTAGAATGATAGATCAGGGCGCTGCAATGGAAACCCAAGTGCTCAAATCATCAAAGGACCTGCTAGACCCTTGGATCTAGCCACCCTCCAAGAAATGGTGCACCCTCCTCTTGGGAAATCGTCCCAATCTCAATACAAATAAACCCTCCGCTGAAATGCTTTCGAAAACAACCAAGAATGATGCCAAGACACCTGCAAGGAAAACCCAATACCTGGAATTCCCAAAATTGCCTCTCCTCAGCTAAGACGAGTCCTCCCCCAATGAATGGTGCGCCACTCTTGCTGGAAACCCTAGCTAGTGCGCCCTGTCTCTCTCTCTGCCCCTGCAACTGATGTAGAATCCTCCTGCACTAAGTAGATTTGGAACTAGAATGGTGTGGAAGCGTATTGCATCTCCGAGACCAAGCTTGGGACAAGCTAGGTGGAATCTTTCACCACTGAATCATCCTCTAGGGTTTGTTAAGTCAAAACCCTCAAAACCCCCAATGTTGGGCTCACTAGCTAAAAGCCAGATATCAAAATATGATCATACATGAATGGATGAGTAGAGGTTCTTGCCTTTCCTTTATACTTTTTGGCTCACCTTGTCCCTCCAAAGTGACTTTCATTTTATTAATATTTAATTAGTTAATTAAATCACTTTAATTAATTAATTAACCTTTTTACCTATGAAAAACACCTTATCTCTCCTTGTGGCTTCCCTGGTCACTGAAAGTCACTTCTCACTATCCCATCCTGTGTTGTTGCTCCTCTCGATTCCAATGAGCTATTACACTAAGAGGTTCCTCCAAGTAATGTGCCCAAAATGACGTCTTCAGTGAATTTAATTAACTTATAGCCCAAAATAGTCAAAATCATGGAAATCGTCGGAATGCAACGGAACCAAAGCCAACCTGTGCGGAATGGCTCATAATGATGAAATATGATGAGAAATCCAAGCTGGACCCCACAATGCCTCTCAATAACCCATGTACTCGCTATAACATCCATCTGGCTACTCTGGTCATCATAAACCTCTGCACTGTGATGATGTCCCAAAGTGGGGACATTACAGTCCTCCCTGCTAGAAAATTGCTTGTCCTCAAGCAATAACCAAATCCCCTCAAATAAAATACCAGGATCCCATGTCCACCTGTGGGATACACAGTAGAACCCATCCAAAGATGAACACTCATATACTCTACCCCCTGGGTCCCATATCAAGTCATGAACTGCTAGCCCCTGGGAAGCATAACCCTGAAATATACCAACTCCGTAAGTCTCCTGCATATGACACATGGCCTCATCTCGAAATGAATCCATCCTCCAAGTCTCTACCCTGATCCATATGGCCTCCATCACTTGCACATGTTGATGCCAGAATGAGGTGCTACAAGACCTCCGTGTGACACCCGCAAGCGATGCGCTCCTCTCAACACTGAAGCTCAATGGAAAGTTAGAACAACTTCCCCCTGCAAAGGTCCACTCGCCTCTTTCAGTCAGTGAAATGCCCAACCCTGCAATCCTTGGGTCCATGCTAACCTCTGTCGAAGATCACCCTGCTGGCCCTGCACTACTCTGACCATGACTCTCTGCCCCCTGCATACATCCTGAATGCTCCTCTCCTGGGTCCTCCAGTTGAAATACCTGTGACCATTGGACCTGCTGTCCAGAAGCTGTATCAGTGAAGACACCTCTGTAGAAGAAGTACCTGTCCAAACATCTCCATGCCCTATCATGATGATCAAGCGGAAGAAAGGGTCTCGCCCCATAGGACAGGTACCTGCAGGCCCACTCCAAACCAAAGCAAGGTGGAGTGTGTGGCTCTCTGGCGCAGCCTAGGTCAACATGAACATCCTGCTAACAAAACGGACCCCTGGATCCCATGGTAAACTTGGAAGTTTATCACTTCCAATCTCCTCTAACTACTCCTGTGTGAGACTGATCACTGTCATAAGCCCTCTGTGCTCATCTGCTATCACCTGGTCCATGATGCTCTCTATCACACACCAAGTTTCAACTGGCTGCCTATGACGATCCATCTGTATCCGGCTGGATTCCATAAAGATACTCATGTCAGGTGGCCTCGGCCTAGGCACTCCCCATGCCCTCTACCACTGTCTATCTCTCCTCATGCTGTTGTCCATGATAAAAGTGTCGGAAAAGGTAACAGAGACATCTGTAGCTGACTGTAGGGCTGCAAAATACCACTTGCCTCGGTCAATCCCAAGGACTCGACCAAAAGCACGTCTACCTGTACCCCTGATAACTGCTCGCCTGTAGCCATCACTAAACCCCAATCATCAGGTACAACCGGAAGTAACTCCTCCAATTGTTGGTAAACCAATCCATCTCCTATCACCCACGCAACTGCTGAAATGGTGAAGGTGACATCTCATAACCATATGCTACTGCAAAGGAGTGGCATCTGCATGCTCTCCTAAGTGTGTCTCCTCCTTGCAAGGCAGTACACCCCTCTGAATCCCACCATACATCTCAGCATGTACCTGTGAGCTATCACTCATCACTGTATGCTCCGACATACTCATGTCGTCTCCTGTAGACTCATGCTGCATCATAGATCCTGGGCATACTGTTGGATCAACCTCTACATGGAGGTCACCCGCTCTCAAAAAACCAATGGAAGTGTCCTCCATCAACTAGTGCTCCTCTGCTAGATCACCAACATCCTCTATCAACGTGACTGACTGATACATCCGAGTGTCCACTAAGACAGATGAGGTGGATCTCTGACGAATCTCCTCAAGAGACTCATCTGACCTAGACTCTGATTCTTGAAGGGCTGTCTGTATGCCTCTCAAGAATCCTCGAGTGCTCTCCAACTCCTAAGTGAGTCGGTCCATCTCCAACTCCTGCTTCGTCAGAGCCTCATGATACATCTCACCAACCCTCAATAGATAATCTTTGTCAGTTAACAACTGCTGGTAGTCGGTCCTCATCACAGATACTCTCTCCCTGAGAGTATGAAAATCACCCATGGCGAATCCCTCATTTGAACTACCATGTGCTAATGATGCTCTCCAACAGTAATCTGCCATCACTGCATGCAGGTCATCAATATGTCTAGTGGCTGCCATGATCATAGCCTCACTAACTCTCAACTGTGCTGCTAAGTGGTGTGACCCCTGATCACAGTCATGCTGAGGTGCCACCTCATACCCCTCATTGCTAGTGTCAACTCTGGAATCCCCAAAAACACCCTCTGCATAAGATAACGTGCTGAACTGTCCACTGTATACTGTGTTGCTGGGTACTCCTGTATGCCACTGCACCCCATCACTAGATGATATCTCCCCCTGGATCACACTGTATCCTGTATGGGCAGCCGTATCCTCCTGTGCACTCAACCTGCTACTATCATCTGCGCCTGGATCCCATAGAGATGTATCTAGACACGTGCTATGGTCATCATGACTGCTAAAGAGTGCATCCTCATCAATGCAGGCCGATCCTGGAAGTGAGTGTCCCATCAACCTGTCAACATCCACAATCTGCTCAACTAATGGAGTCTCCAAAAACTGTGACTCACTCTCCTCTGGCTGATCTGTATGTGTAAGGTCCCCTGTCTGTACTCCCTGTATCTCCTCCTGGATCGGTGGATCTACATGTCTGTGGTGTGCATCCCTCACATAAGGCTCATCAACCCTATCTGACATGCCACTGGCCTCCTCATGTGACGTGGTTATCAGGGGTGTCTGGAAGGATGACATATGTGTCACAACCATCATAGGAAGCTCATCAACTCTAGGTGCTAACATGTGTGACTCCTTACTAGTGTCACCACTCTATTGAGGCGTAAGGTCATCAATAGTATGTGATATATCTGCTGAGACACTGGTGCTATCGTCCTGTCCATCCAGCTGCCTATCCACTACACAAGGGTCATCATCCTCCTCAAGCGTGCAAGAATCATCAGGCTCTGTGCAAGAGTCATTATCACTAGCCTCTGTGCAAGAGTTAGTATCATCATCGGACTGCTCCAGAAGAGTATCTATCTCTCCATCCTCACACACCTCATCATCACTGTCATAGTGCACCTCAATGATATGCTTCTTACCCTTACCCCTACACCTATGATATGGTTCCCAAGGCACCTTGCAACTGTAGCAAAGTCACATGCTCCTAATGGGTGTGGGGTTTCTCTGTGCTTCCCTCCATCTAGATGTTGTGGCCATGTATTCCTCTGCTTGTTTGACCTTGAATGTAATCTCATTTGTGCTCCACCTAGGATATTTCAAGGATAAATACTGTTGGAAGGTTATTAGGGCCCTAGTTTCCTCACTAAGGTCGTAGTAGTATTCCCATCTACTACGTACAGTCTCTCTAGTAAAATCCACAATATCCATCTCCTCTTATGGAAGACCCCTCTATGGCTCTGCATGCATGTGCTAATTCCCACGGCTGGCAGGAATCTAAGCTCTGATACCATTGTAATGATCCCAAGCCATTATGCCAGGATCATCATGGTTTTGGGTGTCTTTTAAACTTGTCTGTTTGTGGTATTTTGTCAAACACTTTGCTTACAATTACACTTAGGGTTTTATTGATGTGTTTATATGTGTTTATGCAGCTATAAATAAGAAGATATAACCATGGAACATACCTCAACCATATGCAATATGATAGACAAGCCAAAACATCTCAAATATGATTTTATTCATGAAATAGAGGAACCTGCTACAATGAAGATGCTGATTTGGAATGCTCAATAGATGGCTCCAAGACAGAAGTATCAGCTGCTACAAAAAGCTCCTAACAATACAAAATAAGCCTCCAAAGGCTGGATAAGAGATGAAGACCAATACCAAGGTAGATCTGGCCGTATGAAGTAAGTGCAGAAGCCCTAACTGGATGATGCCACGTCCTGCTGGAATACTGAAGCTCCTCAACAATTCGGCCCTGCTGCCAAATGTGTCCAATCACCCCAAGAAAGATGCCAAACAGTAGATCGGGTGATGGCAAGAACAACCCAGATGACCGAATCTCCAAGATCCCTCTCAAACCCTATGGATATGCTAGGATCATCACGGTTTTGGGTGTCTTTTAAACTTTTCTGGTTGTGGTATTTTATCAAACACTTTGGTTACAGTTACGCTTTAGGGTTTTACTGATGTGTTTATATGTGTGTATGCAGCTATAAACAACAATATATAACCATGGAACATACCTCAACCATAAGCAATATGATAGACAAGCCAAAACATCTCAAATATGATTTTATTCGTGAAATAGAGGAACCTACTACAATGAAGATGCCGATCTGGAATACTCAACAGATGGCTCCAATATAGAAGTATGAGCTGCTACAAAAAGCTCCCGACAATACAAAATAAGCCTCCAAAGGCTGGATAAGAGATGAAGACCAATACCAAGGTAGATCTGGCCGTATGAAGTGCAGAAGCCCTAACTGGATGATGCCAGGTCCTGCTGGAATGCTGAAGCTCCTCAACAATTCGGCCCTACTGCCCAATGTGTCCAATCACCCCAAGAAATATGCCAAACAGTAGATTGGATGATGGCAAGAACAACCCAGGTGCCCGAATCTCCAAGATCCCTCTCAAACCCTATGGATCTGAACCTCCTCCAATGTATGGTGCGCCCTCCTGGATGGCTGAAAMCCTAATAATTCGGCCTCTCTCCTAGAGACCTCCAATGGCTCCACAAATCGGCTAGAATGATAGATCGGGACGTTGCAATGGAAACCCAAGTGCTCAAATCATCAAAGGACCTGCTAGACCCTTGGATCTAGCCACCCTCCAAGAAATGGTGCGCCCTCCTCTTGGGAAATCGTTCCAATCTCAATACAAATAAACCCTCCGCTGAAATGCCTTCAGAAACAACCAATTATGATGCCAAGACACCTGCAAGAAAAACCCAATACCTGGAATTCCCAAAATTGCCTCTCCTAAGCTAGGATGAGTCCTCCCCCAATGAATGGTGCGCCCCTCTTGCTGGAAACCCTAGCTGGTGTGCCTTCTCTCTCTCTGCCCCTGCAACTGATGTAGAATCCTCCTGCACTGAGTAGATCTGGAACTAGAATGGTGTGGGAGCGTATTGCATCTCCGAGACCAAGCTTGGGACAAGCTAGGTGGAATCTTTCACCACCGAATCGTCCTCTAGGGTTTGTTAAGTCAAAACCCTCAAAACCCCCAATGCTGGGCTCACTAGCTAAAAGCCAGATATCAAAATATGATCATACATGAATGGATGAGTAGAGGCCCTTGCCTTTCCTTTATACTTTTTGGCTCACCTTGTCCCTCCAAAGTGACTTTCATTTTATTAATATTTCATTAATTAATTAAATCACTTTAATTAATTAATTAACCTTTTTACCTCTGAAAAACACCTTATCTCTCCTTGTGGCTTCCCTGGCCACTGAAAGTCACTTCTCACTATCCCATCCTGTAGTGTTGTTCCCCCTGATTCCAATGAGCTATTACACTGAGAGGTTCCTCCAGGTAATGTGCCCAAAATGACCTCTTCAGTGAATTTAATTAACTTATAGCCCAAAATAGTCAAAATCATGGAAATCGTCGGAATGCAACAGAACCAAAGCCAACCTGTGCAAAATGGCTCATAATGATGAAATATGATGAGAAATCCAAGCTGGATCCCACAATGCCTCTCAATAACCCCTGTACTCGCTATAATATCCATCTGGCTACTCTGGTCATCATAAACTTCTGCACTATGATGATGTCCCAAAGTGGGGACATTACATATTGCTCAAGATCATGCTCCTGCAAGATATTTGTTATTCGAAGCTTCCACACATTGAAATTGGTAGCTCCTTAGAGCCTATCCTTGGTCGTGACTGAAATGGAGGATGCCATGGACCTCACACTGGAAACTTAATCAAGCTAGCTTGGATCTGTGTGTACTTGCTGCTGCACTTCAACACGTTGAACACACCCTAAGCTCTGATACCATGTTAAATTATGAGTTTGATTTCTTATGCAGATTAATTTTTTTATTTTCTTCAACACTTTGATTCCAGCTTAATACACTTCAACAATACCGAATCATATTCGAATAGCAATAACTATGTAGATAAGTAAGCATGCACATCAAGACCACATATACCCTGGGGAAACCCTGTACAGGGAGAAAACCCCAGCAAACGATATTCCTTTATTGCATTAATAATGTATGATCACTTACAAATATCCACCATGAATGTTCTTCTCTTAAAGAACTTGCCAAGATGACTCTGACCTGACAAAGACCTAAGAGACCTTGCTGAAATACACCTCTGATATGCTGCCTCTATTGTTGATATACAACACTGATATGCTGCTGATATATGCCTTTGATATGCAGCCTCTATTGTTGATGTACAACACTGATATGCTTCTTTGGTGTGCTACCTCTTTATCACTGATGTGCGCCTTTATTGCTTCACCCTTAACTTGCATATCAAACTGTGTGGAAGAGAGGGGTCGACCTCTCCTTATATAGGCTGAAGAGGAGAAGTGTATGGCTCGAAATAGTAACTTGTTTACATGCTTTAATCATAACTCAGCTTCATACTTTAGTTCGAACTTAGAACTAGACTTGAGACTGTTATACTTTAGTTCGAAAATAGAACTAGACTTGAGACTTCAGTTACAACTCAGCATTACACTTTAGTTTGAAAATAGAACTAGACTTGAGACTAGTATACTTTAGTTCGAAAATAGAACTAGACTTGAGACTAGTATACTTTAGTTCGAAAATAGAACTAGACTTGAGACTTCAATTACAACTCAATATTACACTTAAGTTCGAAAATAGAACTAGACTCAAGACTTCAGTTACAAGTCAACATTACACTTTAGTTCGAAAATAGAACTAGACTTAAGACTTCAGTTACAACTCAACATTACACTTCAGTTCGAAAATAGAACTGGACTTGATACTTCAGTTGCAACTCAAGATTACACTTTAGTTCGAAAATAGAACTAGACTTGAGACTTCAGTTACAACTCGACTCTTTACAAGGCAATTCGAAATTCTCTTCATGGTGGATAATGTTACACGTGCCAACACACTAGATCAATAGATTTATATCATTTGCATTATTAGGAATAAAGTTTGTTTTTAGCTCAGGAATTTTATATTCAACCTAAATTTTGCTAGATGCCTTAACTTTTGCTCATGTCTCACAAGGCTTGACTAGGCTCACAGAGGTTGTACGTTCCCCCTGACTTTTTCCCTAGTTTGTCTATGCTCACAGAGGTTGTACGTTCCCCCTGACTTTTGCACTAGACTGTCAATGCTCACAGAGGTTGTACATTCCCCCTGACTTTTGCATTAGACTTACATAGCATCTCGTTCGTCCTGAATTTTGGTTTGACTCACAGAGGTTCTACATTCCCCTTGGCTTTTGTCAATACCTCACAAGACTGGTTAATTCTCCAAATCTCCCTGTCTAGCCTCAGGGTGGCCCATATGGCCTCTCATTGGAGAATGATTGTCGATGCTGCCAAATTTAACAAAACAATCCTATCAAACCCTGACACTTTGCCAATTGAACCCAACTGAAACTGAACATGATACCTGGGTCCCAAACCAACTTGGAAGATGTGAAGCATCCTTCTCTCAACTCATTGTCCGGCGGGGTACTGACATAAAAAGTCTCCTCCTGAATGTTACCGATGGGTAGAGCAACATGATACTGCAAAAACCCGGTCAACCCCTCAACGAGTCGCTCTACTAGGGAGCCACTATCACACATCTCATGTAGAGAACTCCTGAAAGTAACACTCGACCTCCATAGAAAATGATCCTGACCTCCATGACCACTCTAAGCCAAACATGGCCTCCTCTAGCTGAACATTCTGCTGCCAATGTGAGGAACTACAAGATCTCAGGGAATCACTAAAAATTGAGACGCTCTCCTCAAAATTGAAGCTCAATAGAAAATCTGAAGGATTTCCCCTTGCATGGATCCACTCACCTCTATCAGTCAATGAAATGCCCAACCCTGTAATCCCAAGGTCCCATGCTAATCTTCGAAAGGGATCATCATGCTGATGTTGCACAACTTTGGCCATGACTGTCTGCCCAATGTACACATACCGGATTCCCCACTCTTGGAACCCCATGCTAAAATCCCTGTAAAGACTAGGCCTGCTATCAAGAAGCAAAATCTGTAAAGGTGTCCCTGCATAACAATTCTACAAATCCACCACCATACTCGATCCTTGGTACCAAAAGAGAGAATTTGTCTCGCCATATAGAATGAATCCCAGCAAGTCCTCTCATGACAATCCAAGAATGAAGTAGACCGCTCACTGGCGCAACTCGGTCCATCAAGAAATGAAGCAAACACCGACCAAATGAATCCCCGGATCCCATAGCCAATTTGGAAGTCCACCACTTCCAGTTCCCACTGACTGCTGCTGTGCCATACTAATAACTGTCAGAATCCAGCTGAGCCAATATACTGAACCATGTATGCCACCAACCAATGAAAACCATATACTAGGAATCAACCCTGTGCCTACTAATTTGTCCTGCTACTGTCAACCCGCATAGAGAAATTTGCCATCCTCACTCCTGACAATGTATGCAGGAAAAGCCTGGAGTTTAGACACCCCATTGAAAAATAGCCCCGTCTCCTGTGGTGCCTCAAACTCATACAAATTCTTGGAATGCCCTGCCCAAGATGTATCATACGTCACTGTCATGACCATCTCCCTAAATGTGGACTCAAAGACTACATATGGGCCATCTCCATAGTAGATCATGTCGTCCCTCAATCTGCCTCTGTCAACCGGTGCACTGTCCACATGCCCTGAATGGAGAATCTTTGTCGTATCTATAACCGCCCAAGGCTCATCCAACTTCCTCACATAATCCTCCCATGTCTTGTTGTACCTGATGAGAGCATCAAGTAACGATAGCAGAAACCTCCACGATTGTATGCCTGATTGGAAAGTGTCACATACATTGGTCAATCCCAAGGGTATGACCAAGAACTCATCCATGCACTCCGGTGGACTATCTAAGCAGCCACTTGGACTCCACACTACTCCCATTCCGTCATACACATTCAAAGGTGTCTCCTCACACTGATGGTCAACCCTACTCTCTCCATCATTATAGGTAGTACAACTGCTGATGATATAATCTCCAAAATCCAGGCACTGTGGCAACAGAGTGGAACGCTCTCTACTGGAAACTCCATGCTCCATCAAGTATGCTTCTACCCTACACTCCAATGCATCCCCATGTGCACCACTGTACACCTCTGCATACCACTGTAGACTACTACTCATCACTGTATGCCCCTGTATACCATTCCATACTCCTATGTCCTTCGGTACCAGCCTGTATCCTGGATGTACCACTGTGTCAATCAATCCATGAATATCAACTGACCCTGTATCTTGTATAGACGTATCCGCATCATGGATGTCAACTAATCCTGGATCCCAAATGGATGTGTCCTCACCCGAAATATACCTGTCTCCACAATCCATGAGTGTATGCTCAATTGTCTCGTCATGAGCGATCAAGGAGCTCACCAAAGGTGGTGTCTCCTGGAACACATGTGCATCCTAAAAAATCTTTGTGTCGTATCTCCCTACAATCACCTGTAAGTATGAATGCCCCTTATGCTCACCCATCACATGAGGCTCCTCCATCAATTCGACAATGTCATTCACAACCTCTTGAGAGAAGGTTGATGTATATGATTGATTGTCTACTGAAATGGATGAAAGAGATGCTTGACTCAACTCCTCCTGAAGCTGCTCTACCTGTAACTTTGATTTTTGAAGGACCATTTGTGTGCTCTCCAAGGAGTCCTGTGTGTTCACCAACTCACGAGTAAGTTTGTCTACCTCATGCTCTTTCGCTTCCAATGCACCTTGGTACACACCATCCACTGCGAGAAGGTGTAGGTAGTTAGATCTAGTCACTACCATGGCCTCCTTGAGTGAAATGAAATCCGCAAGGTAAAGATCTCCTCCAAAGTTGTCCTGCGCCATAGTGGCCCTACAACAACAATCATCCACCAATGTATGTGTGTCATCGAGGTGTCTCATGGCTACCACAATCATGTCCTCGCGAACCTTCAGTGGCCCTGTCAAATGGTGTGACTCACACGAACAAACATTCACATCATGCTGAAGTGCTACCTCGTGACTCCTACTACCAAGGTCAACTGTGGAATCCTCATCAGAGTACGCCCCAACATCTGTTGTACCACTCTACCCAACATCACTTAAAAACACCTCCTGAGAAATGAGGTTAACCTCACAAGGTATCTCATCCGCTGCCAACTCCTCCTCACGTACATCCTCATCATACTTAGGTGTACTCACACCCAAATAGTCATAAGCATCATAACAATTATAAGATGTTGACACTGATCAGGAAACTATATCACATGGGCTATTATCCTGACCATCACATATGCTAATGTCATTACCCTCATAGGCCAACTCTAATGGTGTATAAAAGACTTTTGCCTATCATCCTCATTGCACACATACCTATCATAAATAGGTGCATGCTCATCCAAAAGGTTAATTTGTCCTTCATGGTCCTTCAATTTCTGCCCTGTGCTTTTAAAGAAATCCTCATCTACTGCTAAATGGGGCTCATACCACTCAGGATGTTTGATGGTGCAAAGTTCTTTGAATGTCATGGTTGTGTAAAATGCCTCACCAAGCGCCATATACTCCCTCAGACAATTTGTAAATTCCTCATCTTGTGCCCATTGGTTTTCCAAATCTTGATCCCACTGATTTTCCATCTAGAATTTCTTCTCACTGAATACCCTTAGGTTGGCAGGAAAACCATCTCTAATACCACTGTAATATCCCTAATTCCGTAGATCGAAATATATGCCTCTACTGGCGATTATTCGTTGCTGAAATTGATACACTTTGGGTTTCTGGATGCGTTTAGTGATTGGTTTTAACATGCGTGGTGATTTTGCATGTGATTACAGTTGTTTAATAGTATATAAGAAAGTATGCAAAAGATAAAGACACAAAACAACTGCAATGATGTATTATGAAAATGACTGGGTACAATGCCGCATGCAGCTAAGTAAAATGAATCTCTCGGCTAGATCAGAGACAAAATGATCTTAGCCGGAATACAATAAGCAAACTGAAACAATGATACCCAAAAATAGAAGAAGGTTGTTGGATCAATGGATGAATTGTAGGATCTACTGCATGCTACGACAACTCATACGACAACTACTGCAAGACTGGAAAGTTCACCCTGGTGGCTAAACTCCTCGGATCTGCCTGGAATCTGTGTCAAACAATGTGCCCTGACATTATGCACACTCTTTGTGTTTGTCCAACTGAAGATTGTCCCTCTGCAAATCTTTACGGACCCCGGATGGATCCCCCTGGGGGAATGCACCCCAACTACTGCCAACAACTGCGCACTAGAGATTCCACTGTCGGAATCTGGCAGTAATAGTCTCAAACCGAGCGCCCTAGGCTCCTCTGTAATGG
>WSFP011496977.1:0-14229 GCA_009831015.1 Picea engelmannii
CCCATCTTGTTCGTAAAAATAAAATAAAAAAGATGAAACTCTCGAGCTACATATCGACTACAAAGAGCGAAATAAAGTAATATTGAAAAACAAGTATCCATAGACCCAAATTAATAATTATTTGATCAATTAAGAGGGGCAAATGTAATTTCAACAATTGATTTAAGGTTGGGATATCATCAAGTTAGAATTAAGAAAGAAGACATCCACAAGAAAGCCTTTGAAATAAGGTATGGTTATTGTGAATTTCTAGTGGTGCCATTCGGTCTCACAAATGCACTGGCTACATTCATGTGCTTGATTAATAATGTCTTCAGTAAATAATTGGATAAGTTTGTGCTAGTTTTCCTTGATGGTATACTAATTTATTTGAATAGAAAAAAACATAAGGATCATTTGCAAATGGTTTCACAAGTACTGAAAGAACACATGCTATACACAACACTCATCAAATGTAACTTCTATAAAAACAAATTCATTGTTTGCATCACATTATCCCATTAGTACATGTGGATCCTCAAAATACTGAGATCATAGTGAATTGGCCCACTCCTAAGAAGGATACTGATGTGAGATCCTCCATGGGTTTTGTTGGTTAATATCAAATATTCATTTAGAGATTCTCCATGATTGCACACCCAATAACTTATTTGCAAAAGAAAGGGGAGAAGTTTGAATGGTCCCATAAATGTGAGGAACGCTTTCAGCGTTTGAAAAATCTCCTCACCAATGCACTAATTTTGAATATTGCAATTCCAATCAAAGACTTTGTTGTGTACATAGATGCATGTATGGAAGGACTTGGTGGTGTTCTCATGCAAGAAAATCATGTGAGGTGTTATGAGTCAATAAAATTAAAGAAACATGAGAAAAATTATGTTATTCTTGACATGGAACTTCTTGTTGTGGTGCATGCATTGAGGATGTGTTGACACTACTTAATGGATAGTGTTACCACTCAAACTATTTCCTACAAGGAAAAGTCCCAACCTTACTGGAAGACCCTAGGGGCACTGTCAAACAAGCCACCCATTGGATTTTGATGGCCTTGCTCCACTCTTTAGACTAAAGAATCCTTGCCTAGGAGCCAAACCCTATGGTCAATCTAAGCCAAATTATTGAGTATAGAGTGAGAAGGTCTTAGCTCAAATTGACAAAATTTCATTGAATCAAATTAACTCACTTACTAAAGGTACAACTCAAGTAATTCCCAAGGAAAAGTCTATGACTAGTTTTCCTTTTAAAGACAAAGTTCAAATAATGCTTATGATTGCTAATCCAAGATGTCGAATGTTTATTGGCACATGTTGAAGTAGAAATATAAGAAATCTATGAAAGGTTCTTGGAAGGAAATCAAATCGATTATATCCCAGAAGTGTGGTCTATTATGTGAGATGCAAACATCATAAAATTTATTAGGTAAGCCAATATTGAAATATGAAATCATGGTGACAAATTATAAGTGCTAATGTTACAAGTTAGATTGACCACTGTGAAACTTAAATGAGTTTATCATTCAATGAAACCATTCCATCATAGCCAATAAGCTTAAGTGCTAAAAATTCTAAGATGTGCAAAATTTGGGAATCCTACTCACTTGGAAAAATTCTCAACATGCCATAAGTGTAACCATATGCCAATGATTAAATAGAGTATCAAACAAGAAGTCCCCAATGATTGAAAGATGTGTCCAAATGTCATAAAACCATCAACCAATAAGATGCATTGAATATAAAATTTAGAGTTGGTTGTTACGTAAACTATTCAATATTGTAGATACCACATAAATCAATCGCCATATACTTGAATGAAGTGTCAAATACTTAAATGATTAAAACCCACTCGTGCTTATGAAATTCTTAACCAAGGAAAGAAATAAAGGTGAGACGTTTCACTGAAAAATGATAGCACTCAAGGGTTTATAGTATTGATTAGGATTGATATGTATTTCTATTCAAAATGGACTCAAAACGTCTTCCAAATGTGTATGTTCAGAAGTGCATTCAAATTGCAACATAAGTTATACCATTAATCCAAATCAAGACCAAATGTTGTGCACATCAAACCATTATATCAAAGTAACTCATGAAGTGTTTAACCCTCAACCATAGATTTTAAAGCATGAGAAGAACTAAGATGCTTGGTCGTTTTTGCTTAGGAACCAAATCATTCCATAGTAAATGCATCAATTCATTGTCTTAAGAGGTTAGGAACACAAAAAAAAAGCCAAAATATCACCTAAGTGTGAAAGTTGAGATCAAATCGTTGGGCCTTTGGTCAAGCTCACAAAATTATTATGCCATTTCCACATTCATCATTAAATTTGCAAGGGTAAAACATTGAATGCACTCAAGTTTAAAGAAAACCTTAGATTAATGAGTTATTTGATTACTTAGAGAGCGTAGGTGTTAATCTATGTTTTAATAAAGCAAAGACAAATTAGATTCCACCAACAAAATTAGATGGATTAGCATCAAAAGCAAGAGAATAGAGATCGGCCTACATTTGAAACTCAAGTTGATGTAAAATTTGAACAAGGGTTAGCTTGAAACTTGAGTGAAAGCAATCTTAGTTTGAAGATGAAACTTTGAAGAAAAACCTAGATTGGTCAATTGTAAGAAAATAGAAAAGGAAAATTTTAAGAGATGGCTAAAATATGCAAATGAAATAGTCACTTACCATTGGGTTATGGGTCTAGAAACCCTTGACAATTGTTCTCTCGACTTAGTTGTTGAAGTCCCCAAATATCATGTAAAATACTTAGAAGATTATGAAAGATTGCAAGGATTAAAGGGGGATTAATTCTATGGAAATCAACCTAAGTATCACAAAGTGAACCATGCACTAGATCTAGAGTAAATAAATGAAACCCTTGGATATTCACCTCTAATACCAAACTCTAGCTTAAAATTCAATAAAGAAATGAAATAGAAATGCAATTCATACCTCACTTGCAATATTTCCCTCATGATAGCTCCTTTCTTAAAAAGGCTTGCAATTCAAAATCTCTCATAAAACCCTAGAACATTACTCAAAAGATAAAAGATCTCACAACACAAGTAGCAAGTAGTTCTTCCACTTTATTTCCAACAAATGAAAGTGAGAGACGCACCCTCCTTATATAGATAAGGCCCTCTTTATACCATGTATACAATACTATGAGCTCAAAATGAAACCATGTGCTCCAATGAAAACCATGAGAACCTCAATACAATGGGAGAAAACCATCAAAACAAGAGTACCCTCCTCAATCAAGGGGCCAAACCATGTGTGAGGTCAAAACCATGCTAGAAAACCAAGAGTGCATTCCTCAAACCAAGGAAAATACCATGAGCACCCTCGCATGTGTGGGAACAAGTAGGATAAGTGTTGTTCCCTTCTATAAGGCATTAGAAACCTCATATGTGTGAATGAGGAGAGAGAAAAGACTCCTAGAGGAGTGTTCACACGTGTGGAAAGTAGAAACCATCTCCAAAGGCTCAAAACCACTCCCTCGTGTGAAAGAGGGGTCCCAAAGGGGTACACCCCACATGTGTGTTAGGATATCAAATGATAATCATCAAAACAAGCTTATGTATGCTCCATATGCAGTCAAATGTACAAATGATGATGTGGACACCTCTATGATGATGTGGCATCCTTGTCATCACCATGTGTTGTCAGGGATCCCCATGCAATGACATGGATCACAAGAAAAAAGGAATGGATCTCAATGTATGTAGATATGGATGAATACATGTACACAAATCTTAATGTATGTAGATATGGTTGAATATAGGTACACATATCCCAATGCATGTACATAAATATCAAGGCATGGTGCACGGATCCCAATGTGGGGTGCCCACCTATAATGATGAGTCAAACTTCAACACATGTCATTAGGAAATGCACATTAAGTAATCCCTTGTAACAACCTCATAACATAAATTAATTTTACCATTTGTCTAACTTTACCATGGTGGTACAACCTTAGCCTTATTACACGTGTCAATTCCTAGGACATAAATTATTTGCTAGATCACTTGGTTAGAGATAGGTAAAAATGACGAATATTTTATGAGAAGGGAGGAGGAACTTTATGTATTGACCCTCAAAGTCATGTGTAATGATGTCTAAAGTCTATAAATCGGATAACTAGTTTTCAAGAGCTAGAAATATAATTTTGTACATGCAAACCTTTTGAGAGGGAGCCTTGCTAAGAGCTACCACCTCGACACCTTATTTATTACCCCTTTTTTTGTATTTTTTATTTGTTTTTTTTAGTCCTTTTCTTTAGATATGCACTTTTAGCACAGAACTTTAGGGGTTGGGCCTTTTTAATGAAGTGGCATAGCTTTGGCTTCATTATTTCTTTATTTTTATCATTTTTGCTCTTCACCTCTAGCCCTTTTTTTGGATTTATTTGACTTTGGCTTGCATTGATCTTTAATTTGTTCTTTTAGACCTTTTTGGATGACATTTGATAAGTCAAACATAAGCAAGGACAATATTTTTTATGAACAGGATGGGAATGAAAGGGAAAAGATGGAAAATGTTAGGCATGGGTAGGACATGAAGTATGTTATTCAACTAGATCACTAGTAGTATGATTTGGCCTAAGTCATGACAACACTTATCTAAGGAGTATTATATCCCCTCATGGTATAACAAGAAAAACTAATAAAATCTTATTGTTAAGAGGTGTTATTAGTTCAAACCCAATATTTATTACTTTCATGACAAAGTTAGAAACCATCACACCACGTCTAAGCAAGAAACCCACACATGAAATCATAGCACATCAACTGAAACAAAGATCACCATGAAGTACCATCTGCGAGCGCACATAAAATATGTGGTGTAAGGCATAAGAGTTGATATACCATGGTAGAGTCATTTGCAAGAGCTCATGTAGTCATCATGTATCTAGTGGTTGGAAATAAACTAGAAGAATGAGTCTAAATCGAAAGAGATGAGCAAGGGAACTCATCCAAGCAACATCATCACACCCAAACGAGTCTGTCTCTAGAGATAGTTCATACCTTGAAAGGCCAACAGGCAAGAAGTTCATACTAATCATAAAATCATAATGGCTTGAAGTATTTGTTTGACCAACCAAACTTGAATAGTAGGCAAGCAAGATCGTTGGAGTTTCTTGGTGACTTTGACTTTAAAATCAAACACATAAAAGGAAAGAAAAATAGGGTTGCATACACACTTCCTAGTAAATTTTCACTATGTTTGGCTCAAGCATGAGGTTTATTTCATTTTAGTCGTGTACTTGAACCATAAACAAATGCAGTTACACCATTCACAATTGTTGCAATAACCAAGATCACAAGAAGAAATACCATGCATAAGAACACAAGAAATAACCTGGGAAAACCCTTCTCAACAAGGGAAAAAAACCCAGCAATCCTTTGTTATATTCTCAAGAGAAGATCCTCCAACCATGAAACCCTAATGCACACAAGAGGGTGCTCTACTACCTTGAAACTTGCGCCCAAGAGAGGTGTGCACTTCATCCCTAGAAGATGTACTTGCTGAAATTTACAAATGACAAGTGACTTGTGTATTTCCTCAATGGGGAAATCACCTTTATTTATACTAGACTGGACAGACCAAAAGTGGTGTCTATTGGCACAATAGGGTTGACCTCAATAACTCATAAAATAATTAATTATTACAATAACCATTAATTATCTTTCACATATGTTGGATTTGACTTGTACCCTTTACATAACAATTAGGGTTACATGTAAATCTTACTCTCAGACAATATAGCAAGGGATCTCACACATCCACTAGTGCTCAGCCACTAGGGCCACGTCCACTTGTGCTCAACCACAAGGACGTCCTACTCAACAGATCTCTATCTCACTGAGTCCACGGGAGAATCATCTGGAGTACTATCTCAAGCCTGACTCAACTGAGTCCACAAGGAAAGAGACCACACGTCCTAACAACTCAGTCTGGAGTCTAACACACACCCATCACATGGGCACCTTCACCCCACACATCGTCTCATCTCAGTCCAGAGAGGAATGACACACCCATCTCATGGGCACACACAACACATGGACTCTCTCACAGGTCGACTCACTCAATCTCAGAGGAGAACGTGTCATGGAGGATGTCTCACGAAGTTGTAATCAGCAGCACTCCCTCTCAGCTAGGGAGGCATTCTCCACTAGGCCAAGTCTCTCACGGAAGTACTCAAACTTCGTCTTGGCAAGCGGTTTGGTGAAGATATCTGCAATATGCTCATGTGTAGGAAAGTATTGCACGTGTATTGCTTTCCTCTGCACCATGTCTCTGATATAATGATATTTTATCTCGATGTGTTTCGATCTATCGTGAAACACGGGGTTCTCAGAGAGCTTCACACAGGTCTGGTTATCACACTGAATAATGGTAGGATCCATCTCATGATCAAATAAATCTATCAGGAGCTTGAGAAGCCACACTGCTTCACGGACTACCACACTTAATGCTATATACTATGCTTCTGCGGTACTCAAGGCCACAGAGCTTTGTTTCATGCTGCACCAGGAAACCATGGCAGACCCCAAGGCAAACCAACAACCGGATGTGCTCTTCTGGTCCACTGCGCTCCCTGCCCAATCTGCATCGACATATCCCTACAAACTCATGTCTACACTAGAGGCATATCTCAGGCCATATCCAACTGTGCCTCGTAGATATCTCAATACATGTTTTGTTGCTATCCAGTGAGTTTGTCTCAGCTGACTCATGAACTAACTAAGTGCATTCACTGCATAGCATATATTAGTTTTGGTGTTAACCAGATACATCAATGATCCAATCAGTTGTCAAAACAAATGTGGATCAATCTCGCCTAAATCAGTAGAAGCATCGTTCTTCAAATCCATCACCATTGGTGTAGGCATGGATTTGCAATCTGTCATACGAAGCTTCTTCAATATCTCCATTGTATATTTTCCTTGACTCAAGAAAATCGCATCAGTCCTCCACCATACTTCTAGTCCCAAGAAGTAGTGCATCATACCCAGATCCTTCATCTCAAATTCAAAAGTCAATACTCGTGTGCATTCAGCAATAAGTCATCCACATATAGGACCAAGATGAGGCACTCATCACCAACAATATGATAATATAGGTTTGGATCAGCAACACTCTTGTTGAAGCCCAAACTCATCAGAAATCCATCCATCTTCTCATACCAAGCACGAGGTGCCTGCTTTAGTCCATACAAGGCTTTCTTCAACCTGCACACATGAGTTTTCTCGTTGTGCATCACGAATCCCTCTGGTTGCTCGATGTAAACTTCTTCCTCAATCTCACCATTGAGAAAGGTTGTCTTTACATCCATTTGATGTAGTTTCCAACCCATGGTTGCAGCTAGTGCAATGATAGTACGGATGGAAGTGTATCGGGCTACTAGAGAAAATGTCTCCTCATAGTCAATTCCCTCCACCTGTGAGAATCCTCTGGCCACAAATATCACTTTGTATTTCTCGACACTTCCATCAGTTGCATGCTTGATCTTATAGATCCACTTGGAAGTTACTACAGACTTCCCTTCTAGTCTCGGAACAACATCCCACACATCATTTTTCAAGATGGACTGATACTCTTCTTCCATGGCATCTTGCCATACCTGCTGACATGTTGCTTCTCCATGACAAGAAGGCTCAGTATCAATGATGTGGCTCATGGCTGAAAAGTAGCTCGAAAATCTCTTTGGTCTCTTGCTCTCTCGGAATGTGCCTTGAGGAGTTGTATGTCCCTCTGCCTCCTACATATTTTGTCGAGCCCAGGCAGGCCTTTTATGGCCTACTGCAATGTCTCTGGGGATATCAACTGGAGCAACTGGATCAACTGGAATAATGGTTGTCTCCCTCTGAAATGTTGAAGGGGGAGAAGGTACTGTCTCACTATCAATCTCCATCTGGGATTCTCTGGATCTTTGAAAGGTTATCTCTTCTTCAAAGATAACATCTCTGCTCACCTCAATCTGTCTCTGACTAGGGATGTAGATCCGATATGCCTTTGAAGATTCATTGTATCCCACAAATGTACCTTTTTTGCCTGAAGGGTCTAGCTTGGATCTCTTCTCTTTGGGTACATGAAAGTATACTAGACACCCAAATATCCTGAAGTGTCCAATCTCAGGCTTCACTCCGGTGAAGGCTTCTTCGGGAGTTATTCTTCAAAATCTGGTGAGGACTCCTGTTCTGAACATATATCGTTTTCATGCATGCTTCTGCCCACAGAATCATAGGTAAACTCCGATCATGTATCATTTCTTTGGTTTCCACGATGATGGTTATGTTCTTCCTTTCTGCAACCCCATTTTGTTGAGGGTTGTAAGGAATTGTGTACTCCCTCTTGATCCTTGCTTCAATATAGAAATTATTGAAATCCTTGGAGGTGTATTCTCCTCCATTATCTGATCTTACTACCTTGATCTTTCTTTCGGTCGGGTTCTCAACCTGAGCTTTGAATTCTTGAAATCTTGCAAGGACTCCATCCTTGGTCTTCAAGAAATAAATCCAAGTTTTTCAAGAGTGATCATCTATGAAGAGTACATAGTACAAATATCCATTCAGGGAGGCAACAGTCATTGGCCCACACACCTCTGAATGTATCAAGTCCAAGATTTCCTTGGATCTATTGTCACTGCACAAGGAGGACCCCTTGACATTCTTGCCAAGGGCACAACCTCTGCAAACACCTTTATGTTGAATATGTATCTCTGGAAGGCTTGTTACCATTTTCCCTAGAGCTGGAAGGGCTCTACAATGAATGTGAGCAAGTCTCTTATGTCATAGCTCACTCAAGCTGATAGTATCATGTAACAGGGCCTGGATTGGTCGGATAGTCAACTTGTATAAGTTGTTTTCTCGAACACCAATTACTATGGCAGAGTTTATATGTGAGTCCTTGTGCCATGCAAGAGATTTTCCTTCAGAAAAGGTAACCTTGTAGCCTTTCTCTTCTAATGCAGAAATGGAGACAAGGTTCCTCTTCATCCCAGGTACATATAGTACCTCACTTAACTGAAGAGGTATGTCAGAATCTAGTTGGAAAGTAGAAGTTCCAACCCCTTTCACATTATGTCTGGCATTGTCTTCAAGTACAATATGTAGATCGGTCTCTTTCTCAACAAGATCTGTCAGGTGATCTCTAAATCTGGTCATGTGCCTAGAGGAACCACTGTCAATTAACCAAGTATCATCATCAGTAGGAACCATACCTGAGAGTGTTGAAATGAATAAGACAACTTCTTCTTTGATGTCTTCATTTCTCTGAAGTCTTGGCTTCCAGAAACTGTATTTGCTTGATTCATCAAGCTTATCTTCCATCATAGTTTTGTTCATCATATTTTCAGATTCTTCACAAACCCTTACCAATTGGGCTAGGAAACCTAACGGCTAGGCTAGGATAGCAATCTTAGGTTTTGTTGGGCTTATGACTGCCAACAATAACCCTTGAAATTCAGAAGAACACTGGTGAGCTAAAAAGCTCCTTCAATGAGCTGCAGAAACCCTAAATCTGAATTTTCTGCAGAAAATTGCAAAACCCTAGGGCCAAAAATCCAAAATTCTCGGAATTGCAATCTGAGATTTGTTGGAGGTGCATTGAGGGAGGCCATACATCCCTATGTAATTTTTAGCCCCAACATTTCAGTTTTAAGTGTTGAAACACCCAAGAAGGAGAGGGTCATACGGATTTCTGGAAACCCTAGGAGGGTCGTCCGGTTCTACAGAAGGAGGGTGGCTAGCTTTAATGCTTGTGCAAAGGATTCTTCAATACCTATGCTCTGAAACCAGGTTGAATTTTCACTATGCTTGGCTCAAGCATGAGGTTTATCTCATTTTAGTCATGTACTTGAACCATAAACAAATGTAGATACACCATTCACAATTGCTGCAATAACCAAGATCACAAGAAGAAATACCATGCACAAGAACACAAGAAATATCTTGGGAAAACCCTTCTCAACAAGGGAGAAAAACCCAGCAATCCTTTGCTATATTCTCAAGAGGAGATCCTCCAACCATGAAAACCTAATGCACACAAGAGGGTGCTCTACTACCTTGAAACTTGCGCCCAAGAGAGGTGCGCACTTCGGCCCTAGAAGATGTACTTGCTGAAATTTCCAAATGACAAGTGACTTGTGTATTTCCTCAATGGGGAAATCACCTTTATTTATACTAGACTAGATAGACCAAAAGTGGTGTATATTAGCACAACAGGGTCGACCTCAATAACTCAGAAAATAATTAATTATTACAATAACCATTAATTATCTTTCACATATGTTGGAGCCGACCTGTACCCTTTACATCACAATTAGGGTTACAGGTAAATCTTACTCTCAGACAATATAACAAGGGATCTCATACATCCACCAGTGCTCAACCACTAGGGGCACGTCCACCTGTGCTCAGCCACATGGACGTCCTACTCAACAGATCTCTATCTCACTGAGTCCACAGGAGAATCATCTAGAGTACCATCTTAAGCTTGACTCAACAGAGTCCACAAGGAAAGAGACCACACGTCATAACAACTCCTTCCAGAGTCTAACACACACCCATCACATGGGCACCTTCACCCCACACAAGGGCACACATCGTCTCATCTCAGTCCAGAGAGGAACGACACACCCATCTCATGGGCACACCCAACACATGGGCTCTGTCACAGGTCGACTCACTCAATCTCAGAGGAGAACGTGTCCTAGAGGATGTCTCACGAAGTTGTAATCATCAAGACTTCCCAGGAAAGTGCATGTGGCAAAAATCAACATTTTCAAGGGAAGAGTGATAGAGTACCTTGTAGCTACAAATGAGCATTATATTCAGGTAAGAGATGCATTGCAACAAGAGAAAATAGAGAAAAAGGTATGAAGGCTATAAATGAAATAATGGACTTCTTATTTACCAAAATAAAATGTATGTTCCCAACTCAATAGAGTTGAAAATAATTATCATGGATGAAATCCATAAGAGACCATATTCCAGCCACCACAAAATCATTGCTACAACAAGGAAGCAATACTTTCGCATGGACTAAAAAGGGATGTTATTGACTACATTACTAGATGTATGGAATGTCACCAGCTCAACGCCAATAGGTTTACTGCAACCTTTGTCACTTCCAAAATGTAAATGGGGGGTAATAACAATGGATTTTGTTACTAGACTATCAAAGAAAGCGAAGCAACATGATGTTATCACGGTTGTAGTTGATAAATTGATGAACATAACTCATTTTATTCCCATAAATTTGACTCATAAGGCAACAAGCATTGCAAAACTATTCATGAGAGAAATTTTCAAGTTGAATGAGATGCCCACGACAAGGGCATCAAATAGGGGTACAAAGTTTACTTTCAAGTTTTTGAAAATCATTTTGAAGGCTTGGGCACCAACCTAAAATTCCAATACCACTTACCATTCGCAAATAGATGAGCGGTCCAAAAGAGTAAATCAGATGATTGAATACATGCTTCGCATGTATGTGATGGAGATGGATAAGTGGGAAGATTATCTACACCATGTTGAGTTTGCATATAACAAGAAGCATTGGGTATCATTAAAAATAAGTTTGTTTGAGGCTTTATATGTTAGAAAATACAGTACTCTAGTAAGATGGGATAACCCACTAAATGGGATTGTACTTGAGTCGACAGTGCTTAAGGAAATGGAACAAGAGGTTTGCTAGGTTCAGGTAGAATTTGAAAGCATCACTATACATACATAAAAGTTAAGTAGATAAGCACAGAGTGCACAAAGAATTCAAATTTGGGGATCATGTATACCTCAAAGTGAAGTCAAGGAAGAGCTCTTTAAAGCTTGGAAGTTGTGTAATGTTGGCACCTAGATATTGCCAACCATTTGAAATCCTAGATAGTATAGGGCCAGTTGCATATAGAGTTGTATTTCTTGCTAACATTGGAGCTCACAATGTGTTCCATGTTTCATTGCTTAAGAACTATGTACATGATCCTAACGACGTGATTGATTATGTTGTGATCTATGTGGAACTAGAGGGAGAGTTCCAAGCAAAGCCACTGCACATTTTTTACAGGAAAGAGCATCAAACACATAAAAGTGTAATCGAAACACTTTGGTCCAGATGAGGCTAAATGGCAAATTTGAGGATGACATAAAAGAGGCATACCCATTTTTGCTTTGATCTTAAGCTCCACCAAAGACGGTGCAATTCCAAGGGGGAGAGGAATATAATATCTCGGTTTTTACCCTTTATATGGACTTGATCAAATTTTCTATAAATTGTAAAAAAGTGTTTATAATGATGAGAGTCAAGCAATAGGAGCTTAAATAAAATGACCACATGTGTAAATGAGTTAAATATCTTGGATGGAATCCTAGTGTGGAGCTCCAAGCCACGACCCAACTAATGAATGGCTACACAGATGATTATGGTAATTATGGTTTCTATATACCATGTGGTATGTTTTCCATGGTATACTCCAGATATGTAAATATTAATTTGAAAATTAATATAAATGTCCAAGCTTGCTACAAAGGACAGGAGAGGGGTTATGAGTCCACTAGAGGGGAAGAGGAAAGCAGCTCCAAGGGGGATAAATAATCCTATGTTTCCTAAGAACTCCTATCTTTTCTTTTATCATGTGCCTTATTTAAATTTCAACCACCATTTTTTACTTAAAACCCAATCATTGAATGCATGTGATGGTTGGTTGGCAAGAAAGTCTATTGCACATAGTTATGAAGGCATGGGG
Organism: Picea engelmannii; assembly: GCA_009831015.1. Lineage (NCBI taxonomy): Eukaryota > Viridiplantae > Streptophyta > Pinopsida > Pinales > Pinaceae > Picea > Picea engelmannii. The sequence continues at coordinate 12,746 of WSFP011496977.1, forward strand.
TTTGAATGGGGTCATACTAAACATTCTTTTGAACCACCCTCACGCTTCACATTCACTCATTCTTACCACACTCATTTCATTCTCATTCGAACTCTCTCATTCTTTTATATGCCATGCAAGAACCACCTCTGAAGTTATGAAGATTGCATTCATGTGATGGCATTGAGACACGAACCTATAGATGACCAAATCCAACTGTGGAAGAGGAAATATGGACTTGGGAAGAGAGATGGATTGTTGTAAAGAAGCACACATGTTGTGTTGTTTGGAAACCTCCCCTTTTCCCTGTAATTTCTTGACCAATGAGTGCTCAAATCCAAGGTATAACTATATTAGGTTATTCCTAAAGGCAGCGAGCAGATTGGACTCTTTCTACCCACACTGAAGAGCATTGGAGTGAAGAAGATCCATGAAGCATTATTGAGCAAAGAAGGGAAATATCTTCCTTGTGTTGTGTAGTGCAAGGGAGGAGAGTGCCAAGGCTTTGTTGGTTGGATGGTTAACTGAAATGTTCTGTGGTGAACAATTTGGCTAACCCTGACAAGAATGGGTTAGATAAATGACATGAGAATCATTAACCAGTTTTCTTCGCCCTGGTGACTTCATAGCCCAACATAGGGGGGGCATATGTAGTGGATGCCTACAATTGAGTGGAAAATTACTCACACATAGCCAATTTCCTTGGACCATGTTGGTGAAAAGATAAGTACCCCATCTATGCCTTTGAAACTATGTTTACAATTTTGCTAAGCATGCATTCTATGTGGGAATGAATTTCAAAATGAAATCTTTGGTTTAAAATGGAGTTTTATGCATACTTAGTGCCACTACATTAATTAGTTACATGCATTGGTAAATTCATATGGCCTTTGAGTTAATGGGTTCCAGATTACATTGGTTTTAAATGGACTTTTTAACATAGTTACACTACATTATTTACCTATATGCATTGGTAAATTCAAATGGTCTTAGAGTTAATGGGTTAGGGACAACATTATGTATTTCAAATTTAGGTTGTTGATGGCATGCATAGTTAAAATTATTTGTGCATGTTGGCATGGCCAAAGGCCAAACACCAACATGGAGTAGGACCTTTTGAAATTGTTGAGTCCCTTTCTATTTCAAAATAGGGATCTTTTTTTCTCTTATCTCACAAAAGTCTCATTCGAATAGCTCAAAGGTTGGGCATCAAGTTCTTTTATCTTATGTTCTAAGTATCATAATCGAAGTAGTCATGTCCGTTCTACATTTACTTCGAGGTATTCTTCAAAGAAGGTCCAAAGGCCTTTATTTGGAAGCCAAGGATTACTTTTGAATTTCCCTAAAAGCCCTTTCTCTTTGGTTTCAAGGTGTTAACTTTGAATAGGCTCGATGGGCCATCTTTGAACCAGGCTCAATGGCCATGTTCCTTTGTTTCGAGGTGCATCTTCAAACAAACTTTGATGGCCTTGTTCTTATGTTTGAAGTGTTTCTTCAAAAGAGGC
>WSFP011496978.1:0-14229 GCA_009831015.1 Picea engelmannii
AGGGGAAGACAAAAGGATAGAGGAAAGGGCTCAGGGAACCGTGGGAATTCTATGAAGGGTAGATCCAAATACAGACTTGGAAAGATAGAGTGTTGGAATTGTGGGAAGAAAGGACATCTGAAGAAAGATTGCAGAGCTCCAAAGAAATAAAGAGATGGACAACAAGAGAGAAATTGGGAAGCAAATGTAATAGGTGATGTGTTTTCTACATCCACCATGTTTGACTGAAGTATTTAACCCCCATGAGTTGATTAAGGAGGTCGTCGATTCGGGAAATCGGGTACCGGTTTCTGACTGTGATTTTATTCAGAGCCTGGTAATCAATGCAGAGTCACTAGGTTCCATCTTTCTTCTATACCAGCATGATTAGGCTCCTACACGGTGATGATCCAGGATGTATGTACCCCTTGTGGAGCAGTTCTTGGATCTGTCACTTGATCTCCTCATTCTCTAATAGAGAGATGTGATTGACTCGCCCATTGGGTAGTGGTGTGTCGGGGGTCAGATCAATGGGGTGCTTGACCTAGCAGTGAAGAGGTACCCCGGTAGGTGAGGAGAAGATATCCAAGTATTCTTCCATGATATTATCTACTTGTTTTTGCTATGTGGAGAGGTCGGTTGTAGATACCCTGGATGTGGTTGTGATCTTTTTCTTATTCTGAGAGAGAATCACGAAGAAGATAAACTTCCCCATCTAAGATATAACCTTCGTACATTGCTTAGCAGAGATCAAGGAAATAGCACTAGGTGGGACTGCCTCGGGTATCCTGTAAAATTTCCTGTTCAAAGTAATAATAACACTATGAGGCCTAGACTCTTATACAACATGAAGTTTCCATAAATAAGGTTGGCCCAAAATAACATCACAAACTTTGAGAGGAGAAACATCACACAATACCTCATCTTTGAAGGGCTTGATGTCATACAACAATTGGCACTGTTGGCTGACACGGAGATCGCTTCCTTGGTGGAGCCATCCAATGGTGTAGGGTTGCGGGTGTGGCATTGTCGACAGGGCCATCCACTTGATGAACTCTTCTGATATGAGGTTCCTCTGGCTACCGCTATCAATGATGAAGTGCAACAGGGTGCCTTTTACCCACATCTGTGAATGGAAAAGGTGCTCTCCTTCTTCTGTCTCATCTAGTTCACCATGCTGGAGCTTGGTGGTAGCAATAGTGGCATTGGGTTCCACATCAATGATTTGTCTTCCCATTTCTAGTTCTAGTTGGATGTAGCTATGCAGAGCACCGCGATACTTGAGCACCATATGTCACTTTGAATCTTTGATACCTAGCTTGGTGCACAAGGTATGGAAGATATTTGTGAAATCTGGCACTACTTGGTCTCTTTCTTGCTGCAGTGTTGTCCATTTGGTATACAAGTCATCATAGCTTCCGATAGGGTAGTATTTTTCCTTAATAGCATCCCTGAAAGATTCCAAGATGGTCATGACTATAAATAATGAGGGTTCCCTTGTTTCCTTTTACTCATAGAAAGCTTCCCACCAATCTTTGTCATGGGGAACGAATTTGAGGAGTGAAAAAGTAATCTTTTCTCTATTCGAAAAGTTATGGATAGAAAAATACCCTTCTAGTAGATTTAAACACTTGTCTACAACATATGTGTCTATCTGACCTTCAAATATAGGAATATCAAATTTTATTTGTACCTTGAAGGGGGCGACGCCTTCGCTCGAAGAAGATGTGTCACCTGTTGGTAGTCACCGAAGGATTTGCACGAAACTATCCATCATCTCGTTCCTCTATTGCATGAGGGTTTCCTCAATCAACAGTTTGAAAGGATCTCCTATCCCATCATCTTTTTTTTTCTCCTGCCATGAGAGGTCACTTGGGTGTGCGAGAGCTTTTGTCCTCAAGAGAAACAAGCTCGAGACCCAACTCTTTGTACTCTGGCCTCATTGGGGACATGCATTAAGACGACAAGGAGCAGACCGCTCTAATACCACTGATCTGGATTTTATGAGCATAACAAAATGACTACAAATTATTAATAGGTGCTTAACACAAAATAACAGAAATACAGTAAAAATGGTTTTCTATTCAATAAGAAAATAAGTTGAAACTGTAAATTGCAGCTAAAACAAGCTTGTTGGAATGGTGGCAACTTATCTCTGAGAAGAGGTGTGACGGTTGCGCTCATTCGCAAGAAAAATATTACAATGAGGCTCTGAAGGCCTTTTTACAATAAACAAGAATGCCAAAAAACCTAGACATCCAAAAACCTAACCCTAGGAGATGAAGTCCCAAAAGTCATGTGGACCCCGTTTGGGTAAGTTAGTACATCAACTTCTCGAGGTCGTAACTTTTTCATACAATCTCTGTTTTAGGTGCATGATAGCTTGTTAGAAAGGTATCGTCGAGGAGATTAATTTTGGGGGAAATATAAAAGGTATCCTCAATTTTCCAAAAAATGGCATTTAGGGCCTCAAAATGGCTCTGAAAGTTTCAGGACCTGAAAAACTGCTAAAAGTAGTAAATTAATAAAATTGTCAGAAAACTATTTTGAGCCAGTTGGAAAAGGTGGGTGGCCACCGATATACACCTGGATCAAGTGCACCTCCAACTTAGAATAATTTCCCAACTTCAGGGAACTTCGTCTGGCTTTTACTTTCAAGAACACATGGTTGCCCACTTTAAACTCTATGTGGATTCTACCTTTATTTGCACAGCTTTTCTTCCTATCTTGGGAAACCTTTAAATTCCTCCTGATCTTTACCATCTTCTCCTCCATTTCCCTAAGCATATTTGGCCCAACCATTGTGTGGTCTGTTAGGTTGTCCCAACTCACTGGCGTGTTTCACTTCCTACCATAAAGTGCCTCAAATGGTCTCATCTTTAAATATTCTTGATAACCATTGTTGTAAGAAAACTCTACCAAGTGAAGGTATTCTTCCCATTTTTATGGTTTATTCATCAAATACATCCTAAGCATATATTCAATCACCTGATTTACCCTCTTTGTTTGTCCATCTATCTCAAGGTAATATGTTGTGCTAAAGTTAAAAGTTGTCCCAAATCCTTTGAATAGCCCTTTCAAAAAGTTTGAGGTGAACTTGGAATATTTTTCAGACACAATTGTCTTAGGTATACCATGCAACTTAGCAATTGATCACATGTATATTTCAACACTTTTGGCTTCCTTGTGCATTGACTTCACTAGAATAAAATGGGAAGTTTTAGTAAGCTTGTCCACCACTACCATAATAGAATCATGTTGCTTAGAAGTCCTAGGAAAATTAGTAATAAAATCCATGGTCACAACTTCCCACTTCCACTCAGGAATGGACAAAGGCTGTAGCAAACCAATTGGATGCATGTCCTCATCCTTGACCTTTTGACATTCAAGGCATCTAGCAATAAAATCAACAACCTCCTTTTTCATTCCTGACCAATAGTATTGCTTTTTTACTGCGAAACTTTTCATTTGGTATCCTGGGTGTCCTGCACAAGGAACCTTATGCATCTTTGACAATAATAGACTTTTAAATTCCTGATCATTTGGAACATAGCCTATGCATCTATACATGAGGATTCCATCCTCTTTTAACTCATAATATTCAAATTTATGTTGCGACATACCTTGTTGTAAATTTGCCTTTATGTCCACATAGCACTAATCTGATTTGGAAAATTATAAAGTTTTGTCACACAAATATGATTTCTACATGCTAATAGTTGTATTATGCATATTATGCACCCTCCTGCTGAGTGCGTTAACCACCTTGTTCTCTTTTCCTCTGATTGTCAAAGTATTACCCATTGAGTAATTCTAACCACCTGCTTTGTATGGAATTTAAGCTTACCCGTCCAAAAATATGCTTCAGGCCACTATGGTGTGTTCTCAGATCAAATATTTTATCCATGAGATAGTGCCACCACATATTCAAGGCATGCACTATGGCTATCAATTCTAAATCATGAGTAGCATAGAGTTTTTCATGCTCTTTTAACTTTCTTGATTCGTAGCACACCACATGCCCATTCTGAATAAGTACTCCACTAAGCCCTTCCTTGCATGCATCTATGCACACAACGAAGTCTTCCTTTGAATCAACATTTCTCAAAATTGGTGCACTTGTCAACAAGCTCTTCAAGTGCTGAAAACTCCTTGCACAATCCAATGTCCATTCAAATCGCACACCTTTATTTTGAAAGGATGTAATTAGATGGAAAAAAAATTAGAACCCTTCAATAAACCTTCTGTAATAACCTGCAAGTCCCATGAAGTACCTCACCTTTGTGACCTTACTTGGTGTCGGTCATTCCTCAATGGATTTTATTTCTTTTGGAACCACAACTATTCCTTCCTTGGTAATGATATGACCTAAATAATGAATTTGTCGTTGGTAAAATGAGCACTTTCTCAACTTTCCATAAAGTTGATTCTCCTTTAATACTTGCAGTACCATCCTCAAGTGTTGCTAATGCTCTTCTTCATACTTTGAGTAAATAAGTATGTCATCCATAAATACAATGAAAAACTTATCTAAGTAATTTATGAAAACTCTATTCATCAAACACACGAAGACAACTGGTGCATTTGACAATCTAAATGGCACCACTGTGAACTCATAATGTTTGTACCTCCTTCTGAAGGAAATCTTGTTGAGTTATTCTTCATTAATTCTCACTTGGTGATATCCAGATCTGCGATCAATATTTGAAAATATTTGTGCACCCCTCAACTGATCAAAGAGGTCATCTATCCTTGGCAAAGGATACTTGTTATTTACTGTTACTAATTTGTTCAACTTCCTGAATTCGATACAAATCCTCAACATACCATCCTTCTTCTTCATGAAAAATACTAGGGCACCCCAAAGTGACACACTTGGGCATATATACCCCTTCTTCAAAAGTTATTCAAGTTGCATATGCAACTCCTTCAACTTTGGTGTACTCATCCTATAAGGAGTCTTGGATACAAGAGTTTCTCCAGGCATCAGATTTATAGAGAAATCAATATCTCTTTCGGTGGAAACCTCAATATCTCTTTAAATACATCTGCAAACTCTTTCAATATCACCCAGTCTTCAACATTTGATACTTTATCCTTAGGTTCCTCTTCCATGTGCGCTACAAATACTTGACATCCTTTCCTACAACTTTTCTTCAATTGCAAGGATGAAAATTCTCTGATAGTTACAACTCTTGGAATTCCTTGAACTGTTTTTAATTTTCCCTCATCATCCAAGCAAATAAATTCCTTATTGTAACATTCTATAATGACATGATGTTGGTCTAACCAATCTATACCAATGAGGAAATAATATGAGCCCAAAGGTATGATATTCAAATTAACTTTTGTGCGCAATCCATTCATATCCATTGGACATGCCTTCACGAATCACCATCTCATTAATTTTCCTTTTTTATCCTGTATCTAATTGTACCAACCAAGGTTTTACAAGCTTGCTTCTTGGAAATTAGAATATTTCCACCATCTTAAGTTCTAGATAAATATAACTAGCTCCTGAATCAATTAAAATAGCAATGGATTGGTCATTAATCTTACCTTCCACTTCAATCATGTGCGACTAAAACTTGACTTTCTTTTTATCCAGGGATGCGTAAATCCTAGGTACATTTACGCTCATGTCTTCAACTGTTGTATCTTGCTGTAAACTATGCGCGATCCTCGATCTTTCACCTCTTTGAGGACAATATTTGTGCATATGATCTCTGCCACAACTCCAACATTGAATAGGTTTTTTCCTTGGTTTTTCCCCATTGTTTGTTAGCTTTTATGGCTCAAGAGGTACTTCACATGTTTTGTCTTGTATGCGGAAGTGACCTTGAATTTGAACTACTAAGCACTTGAGTTTGTAATAGGCATTTTATAAAGTTGTAATAAAGTGACTCTTTTATTAAAGTGACTTTTTGTAAAAGTGAGCTTCTAATATTTTATTAAAGTGACTTTATGTCATAAAGTGGAAAACAACTTTAGTAAATTTAATTGATTTATTTTGGAGGGAATGAATCATGTCCCTTGATCTTGTAAAGGAAATATTAGATCTTCGCCATTGGATTTAGGGATGGGGAAGGTGAAAAGTCATTTTCAGTTATAAGAGTAAGCATAGGGTAGTGTGCAAGACAAGTCAACAGAAATTTGAGAGAGACCTGGAAGGAAAGTGTATGCAACAGATTTGGCATGGATTCCAAGAGATTTTGGGCACAAATCCCAAGGAAACATTTCTATGAGAAATTGATAAAGGTTGCAGTTGAGTGGGAGGTCATACTATATGGATCTGTATAGGCCATACAATAGAAAAGTGGGCACAAAAATCGAGGCAGCTTGTGGCACAATTTTCAAGGTATCTTGTGGGTTTTTACTGATGGAGGACAACCATAGAGATTAGACCATACAATAGTAGGTTGGCACATTTTCCAAGGTGTTGTTTCTCAGCTGGGCCGTACAGGTCGTATGAACTATGGCATAGTTTTCAAGGCATAATTTGGGGACTATTGTGGGTGTTTTCAAGTGAGTTTAATCTTACCTTCCACTTCAATCATGTGCGACTAAAACTTGACTTGCTTTTTATCCAGGGATGTGTAAATCCTAGGTACATTTACGCTCATGTCTTCAACTGTCGTATCTTGCTGTAAACTATGCGCAATCCTCGATCTTTCACCTCTTTGAGGACATTCTTTGTGCATATGATCTCTGCCACAACTCCAACATTGAATAGGTTGTTGCCTTGGTTTTTCCCCATTGTCTGCTAGCTTTTATGGCTCAAGAGGTACTTCATATGTTTTGTCTTGTATGCGGAAGTGACCTTGAATTTTCACTACTAAGCACTTGAGTTTGTAATAGGCATTTTATAAAGTTGTAATAAAGTGACTCTTTTATTAAAGTGACTTTTTGTAAAAGTGACCTTCTAATATTTTATTAAAGTGACTTTATGTCATAAAGTGGAAAACAACTTTAGTAAATTTAAGTGATTTATTTTGGAGGGAATGAATCATGTCCCTTGATCTTGTAAAGGAAATATTAGATCTTCRCCATTGGATTTAGGGATGGGGAAGGTGAAAAGTCATTTTYAGTTATAAGAGTAAGCATAGGGTAGTGTGCAAGAYAAGTCAAGAGAAATTTGAGAGAGAGCTGGAAGGAAAGTGTATGCAACAGATTTGGCATGGATTCCAAGAGAYTTTGGGCACAAATCCCAAGGAAAAAWTTCTATGAGAAATTGATAAAGGTTGYAGTTGAGTGGGAGKTCATACTATATGGATCTGTATAGGCCATACAATAGAAAAGTGGGCACAAAAATCGAGGCAGCTTGTGGCATAATTTTCAAGGTAGCTTGTGGGTTTTTACTGATGGAGGMMAACCATAGAKATTAGACCATACAATAGTAGGTTGGCACATTTTCCAAGGTGTTGTTTCTCAGCTGGGCCGTACAGGTCGTACRAACTATGGCATARTTTTCAAGGCATAATTTGGGGACTATTGTGGGTGTTTGCAAGTGAGTTTAAATTGTGTTTCTMTTGCTTTCAAATGTATTACTATTGTTTCKTTTGTACTTCTTGAAGMTGATAATAAATTTATCTTAGTGGGTTTCCCCATTCTGGGTTTTACCCTAGTTGTTTGCCAAAATTATGAGTGTGCACATATGTTTTGTGACTGTTGTTCATTGTTATTTTCCACTACTAGTTKCTTAGTAATGTGTGTTTCTACTTATGATATAGTTGAATGTGGKTTAATACATTTCAAAGTTCATTTAAGACATAAAAATGTGTTTACTAAGTGTTTKAAAAAAGTCCTATGTGAGTTAGAGTKCTTTTGTTGTTAATTTTCTACATGGTATCAACGAAGGTGCTTTGARTTACAATGAGAAGTGTTATTTTTGGCAGGGATTTGAAGGGGGAAACTTGGTTGTTTGTTTTTTATTGAACAGTTGACAAGAAATGGTTKCTTGCATCAGATATGARGATTGGTTGGAAGGGATTTCCAAATACTTGCAATGGAAATTCAGAATGTCATCTATTCTCAGGGATAACAAAATTTGGAGGTTTTTCAGCTCTATAGTAGTTGTTCCCACAACATACCCTATTTATTTGGATTTACATAAGAGAAAGGAAGACAAATATCAAAGGCTTATTTTGGATGGAGTGAAAGAATCACTTATCCCACACTTAGCTGAGAAGAAGACATCTTATGAGATGTGGAAGGCACCAAGAAAATTGTATGAGGAGAAGAATGAGAATCGAAAGATGGATTTAAAGGAAAAGTTGTATGATACTAAGATGGATAAGGGTGAGAGTGTGGAATCCTATATTACCCAGGTAGCACATGTGAAATATGATTTGGATGCGATTGGGTAGGTCATTTCATATTCAAAGTTGGTGAGGATAGCCTTGAAAGGCTTCACCGAGGAATGGGAAGTCTTCATGAAGTGTGTGGTGGGTCAGAAACATTTACCAGACTGGAGAATACTGAGGGGTGATTTCACTCAAGAGGAGATCCAAGAAGGATCTCAGAGTAGTGGATGAAAGGGATATGGATCATATGAAGAGAATGTTACTCTTGCGACAAAGAGAAAAAGTAAGAAGTAAGGGATTTCCGGGAAAGACTTTAGCAAAGTCATATGTTTCATCTGAAACCAGTATGGCCACCTTGCAGCCCAGTTTCTAGAGAAGAAGAAGAAGAGGAATGAGGAGGAGGGGCTAGTTGCAGTGAAAACATCAATAGTATAGAAATTTTCAGAAAAGTTTGAGAAGGAATTCTTATTGGTCACTCTTGTGTCAAGTGTCAGGAGCACTTGATTTGTGCATGACAATGGATGGATTTTGTATGTTCAATGTAAGGTGGACTAGGTTCACTATATTATTAAATAAGAACCATTATTGTAGTTAGACATAATAAATGTGAGAAGGAACTCTAGAAGGTTCATGGGAGATAGAGAGATATATATAAAGAAGTGTAAGCAATGTATTGAAGCATAGTGAAAAATATTGTGAATGTATCAAGCATTACTTGAGGAGTGTTATCCTTCCTTAAGGATTAATATATGGTGTTACCCTACCTCAAGGGTTTTCTCTATTTTTTGGGTTTAGTGTCATGGTGAATGATTTGGGTTATTATTCTATCTTATATTATCAGATCTATTCAGGTACTTAACAATTGGTATCAGAGAACTTTCCTTAGCCAAAGAAGGGAAGAAATGTTTGGTTCATTTTACAGATTTTTTAAAAGGAAGAAAGGGGATGGTGCACTTCAGACTTTGTTTTGAAACTTTATTCTCATAATTTTCATAAACTAATTGGATATTTGAATTCCTCTCGAAAAAATACCCAATTTTAAAAAACAAATCAGTTGAAACGGAGTCTGGGATGTGAAGTTATCAACATTTTAAATTTGACAGTTTTTCAGGGTTTTCCAGAAAAAGTTGTGTGCTTCGCACAGCAAGTTATAATTCTATTTTTGGGGTTTTCATAGAAAGATATATTTTGCAAGAAATTTGTATGGCCCTAGTATCAAATGAGTCATAAAACATAGGAATTCATTCAGTAAAGAACATTGGAAAGCGTTGATAAATTTGAGTTTACAAGGTGATGCAACCTTTGGTGGAATTCACTTAACTATAGAAAAATGGCGGGACTCTTCGATGAAGAATTTGAAAAGCATTTTTAGAAAAATGGTCTCATGCCAAGAGTAAAGAAATAAGGGTTTATTTTCATGTGAAAATTTTATATTACAGGTTCATGGATGCATTCATAAATAAAATATCATTGTTTCTATTAATCCTAGTTTCCTGCATAATTTTATCAATGCTTAGTTGGTTAATAGATTGCAAGTTCCTACAAAGAATGTTCAAAGCACACAGGTTGAGGGTGAAAATTTTCAAATTTTTAAAGATTTGAATATCGCCATGGAAAAATATGTGTTTCATTCAATTTTTTATGCCATGGATATGGATGAAGTGGATATTGTTTTTGGATACCCTTGGCTAGAATCAATGGGTACCATTAATATCAATGTGCAAAAGAAGTTTTTGAAGTTGTGGTACAAGAAAATGAATGTCACCTTGCATGATGTGTCTCTTAGTAAGAAATATGGGCCCACGGTGGTGAGGAAAGAAGTTATTATAGAATATGAAGTTGAATTAGAGGCGGAGTCTAATGAAGGAGATGAAATAAATCCACAAGAAGGAAACAATAATGAAGCTAAGGAGGTCATTGACTCAAAGGCACAATGTGTTACAGAATTGAAGAAAAAAGAACATATTCCTATAGTTTTTGTATATCTCCATCTACATCATATAGAGAAACAATAGTCATCAAGGCAAGGGTATGATCTTCAACACATTTATGCATCGGCAGGGCACCATAAAGGAAACCAATCAAGAGGTGCATGGAGGACTACCGACACTACAGGAAGACATCCGACTAGCGAAACAATGCCATGGAAACACAAGAACAATGTAGATCAATATCAGGGTGGCAAGGAAATAGTTGGACATCATGTTCATATTCCATTAGGATGGATGGATGGTAACACTTGGTATTAGTTTGTTGCATTTCTTAGTCGGTCATATTGTATGGTTTGTTCTCATGTTTCGAGGATGAAACATGTGAAGGGGGATGGAATGTAGTATACCTAGGGAGGTAATATGGGGTACCTAGGGAGGTACCCAATAGGAATTTGGTTATGTATATTCAATGTAAGGTGGACTAGGTCCACTATATTATTAAATAAGACCCATTATGGTAGTTATATATAATAAATGCGAGAAGGCTCTCTAGAAGGTTCCTAGGAGATAGAGAGAGCTATATAAAGAAGTGTAAGCAATGTATTGAAGCATAGTGAAGAATATTGTGAATGTATAAAGCATTGTTTGAGGAGTGTTATCCTTCCTTCAAGATTAATATATGGTGTTACCCTACCCCAAGGATTTTCTCTATTTCTTGTGCTCAGTGTTATGGTGAATGATTTGGGTTATTATTCTATCTTGTATTTTCAGATATATTCAGGTACTTAAAAATCATTGAAAATGGAGCCTCATGTAATATGACGGGAACATGACATATATTCCTCAGTATCACAGAGACAGGACCAGACCGACTAGTTGAAAGTGAAGGGGGAATGGCATGAGAAGTACATGGAATTGGAAGGGTTAGATTCCAACTCGAGATTGGAGAAATCCTATTAGTTGATGGATTTCTATTTGTTCTGGGGTTGAGGGTTAACCTGCTCTCGATGTCAACCTTGAGAGATGTGGGATATGCGACATTGTTCAAGAGTGGATATGTATTTATCTACAGAGAGATATCTGATCCAATAGAGCCACTATTGATGGTGATCAAGTTGATAGGTTGTACATTGTGTGAAGACAACCTACAATTGGAGATTCAAGGTTGGATGAGGAGAAAGAGGCTCCTGAGACTGCAGTGGGCCCAAGGATTCAGTCTTGAAATCCAAGGGAAGAGAGAGAGTCTCTTCTTAGTACCAAAATTAGGCTCAGTTGATGTGAGTGTACATAAGCTCAAGGTGGAGTGGGTTCTCCTAGGAGCTCATGGTTTAGAGTGGTTCCTAGGAGGAGGCCTTTAGATTCAAGTTTAGTGTAGGTGTTGATTTTGGTTCCAAGTTCAGAAGGAGATCCTATTGAAAACAGTGTGATGGAATTGAGGATAGGACCAGGTGATAGTGATGGAAATGAGTACCTCCCTTGCTAAGAGGGAGTGTTAGCTTTTATAGCTCAGGAGGTACTCTGCATGTTTTGTCTTGTATGCAGAAGTGACCTTGCATTTGCACTACTCAACACTTGACTTTGTAATAGGCATTTTATAAAGTTGTAATAAAGTGACTCTTTTATTAAAGTAACTTTCTGTAAAAGTGACCTTCTAATATTTTATTAAAGTGACTTTATTTCATAAAGTGCACTTATGTCATAAAGCGCACTTATGTCTTAAAGTGGAAAATAACTTTAGTAAATTTAAATGATTTATTTTGGAGAGAATGAATCATGTCCCTTGATCTTGTAAAGGAAAAATTAGATCTTGGCCATTAGATTTATGGATGCGGAATGTGAAAAGTCATTTTCAGTTAGGAGAGTAATCGTAGGGTAGTGTGCAAGACAAGTCAAGAGAAATTTGAGAGAGAGTTGGAAGAAAATGTATGCAGCATATTTGGCATAGATTCCAAGAGAGTTTGGGGACAAATCCCAAGGAAAAAATTATGTGAGAAATTTTTTAAGGTTGCAGCTAAGTGGGAGGTCATACTGTACGGATTCGTATTGTCTATACAACATAAAAGTGGGCACATAAATCGAGGTAACTTGTGACATGATTTTCAAGGAAGCTTGTGGGTTTTTACTACTGGAGGAAAACTATACAAATTAGACGATACAACAGTAGGTTGGTACATTTTCCAAGGTGTTGTTTCTTAGCTCAGCCATACAAGCCATATAGACTATGGCACTATTTTCAAGGAAGAATTTGGGGATTGTTGTGGGTGTCTGGAAGTGAGTTTAACTTGTGTTTCTCTTGCTACCAAATGTATTACTATTGTTTCTTTTGTACTTCCTGAAGATGATAACAAATTTCTCTTGGTGGGTTTCCACATTCTGGGGTTTTCCCAGCTGACTACCAAAATTCTGAGTGTGCACATGTGTTTTGTGACTACTGCTCATTGTTATTTTTTATTGCTAGTTGCTTAGTAATGTGTGTTTCTGCTTATGATATAGATGAATGTGGGTTAATACATTTCATACTTCATTTAAGACAAAAATATATGTTTGCTAAGTGTTTGAAAAAAGTCCTATGTGAGTTAGAGTGTTTTTGTTATTAATTTTATACATGGTATAAGAGCAGGTGCTCTAAGTTACAGTGAGAAATGTTATTTTTGGCAGGGATTTGAAGGGGGAAATTTGGTTATTTGTTTTTTATTGAACAATTGAGAAGAAATGGTTTCTTGCACAAGATATGAGGATCAGTTGGAAGGTATTTCCAATTACTTGCAATGGAAATTCAAAATGTTAGCTATTCTCGTGGAGAAGAAACTTTGGAGCTTTGTCAGCTCTATAGTAGTTGTTCCCACAATAGACCCTATTTCTTTGGATGTACATGATGTTGGGTTGTTATATTATTTGTAGTGAAAGTCTATTCGAGGTGAATCTAATGACAGTCAAGGTCAAGGTAGATTGTCAACAAGTTGAAGTTCGAGGTGATTCAACTGGGTAAAGTCAAAGTCAAAGGTCAAGGAAGTTCAACATGGTAAAGGAATCGATAGCAAGTTGAAGAGGTCAAACAAAAAAATGTCAACATGAGGACGTGTGGTGAACAACTGAGGACCGAATGAAGGCTGATTGGTAGTCTACTAGTAATATGACTTGGAGTTGATTGTAACAGAATCCCAAGATTTGCGGGATTTGTATCCAATGATCTGTATGGATCTGTAACCATTTTTGGGTGTCAATTCTTTAGGGTTTTTCCTATTATAAAGCCTATAAAGAGGCATGTTGTAAGGCCGTAAAGGATAATGATAAAATCGTAGGTTGTTGGTCATGTATATTGAACGCAACCCTGCCCCTCGCGAGCACGGTTGCCACACCAGGACCTTCACAAATCCGCGGCCCGAAGAGTTGACACTCTTCCTTCCCTTATCGGGGGTTCGCAACCCACACTCTCTCTCTCACACGCTTCCCCTTTATAACTTGTCTAGGGAAAAGAATCGGAGTCTCGCCTCTCGTGAGTCCCGACGTCGAATGTCTCTTTCCCGGGTTCCCGAGACCGAGGAAAGTCAACGTTGACTCTTCCTTCGCTTCTCGCCGCTCGGAGGATGTGTCCTCCCACACCCGGACTCCGAAATCCCGAAATGTCGATCCGCGATCTCGCCTTCTCGTGACGTCGCGCCTCGGCCGTCAGTCTTCCCCCTCCTGAGACCCAGAGTCCCGAGGTCGCGAGGCCCGAAGTCGCGTGCTCTGTCAATGACCTATGAGCCCCTGATAAAGAAAGAAAAGGTGGTCGGACTTAAACAACCCGTCCTCACGACTCCCGACTAAATGGGCCAGTTTCTCCCTTTTTCTTTCCAGAGTGCTCCGCCTCGATTTCGCTCGCGCTCTAAGGAGTTCTCTGAGATCTTTATTCCTCTGTAATATTCCTTCGTGCTATGGTCACTGTAACTGATCACTTTCTCTTCAAGCAACCCTGCGACTGCACCATCCCGGACTCAACCCGACTGCACCCCGCAGAACTCTTGACTGTCTTG
>WSFP011496979.1:0-14228 GCA_009831015.1 Picea engelmannii
AGCTTCATGCTACAGCCACAACAGGGCACTCTGGGTTCACCAAAACCTATGACAGGGTCAAACGTTCCTTTTTCCGGGATGGTATGAAACAAGACATTCATAATTTTGTAGCTGAATGTGACATGTGTCAATGCAACAAGGGAGAAACAGTCAAATCGTTGGGCACACTACAACCATTTCCGATTCCACCTGCTATTTGGAAGGATATCTCTATGGATTTTATTACCGGCTGACCCAAATTGGGAAATAAATCCGTCATCATGGTGGTTGTTGATTTCCTTTCCAAGTACACTCATTTCTGTGCCCTTCAACACCCGTGTACAACATCCACGGTGGCTCAAATATTCATGGATCAGGTCTTCAAGCTTCACAGCATGCCGCACTCTATTGTTTTTGATCGCGACCCAAATTTCACAAGCAATTTTTGGGAAGAATTGTTCAAGATACAAGGCACAAAATTGCATCTCAGCACAGCTTATCATCCCCAGACTAATGGCCAAACGAAAGTTGTAAACAAGTGGTTGGAAACATATTTGAGGTGTTTTTCCTTGGAAAAGAAAATTCAGTGGGCTCAATGGTTATGCCTAGCTGAATGGTGGTACAACACTTCATACCATACAGCTACATGCATGACTCCTTTTGAAGCGGTATATGGACAGAAGCCACCTTCAGTTCTCTCATACTTACCGGGTGCCTCGAAGGTCCAGGCGGTTGAACTAACACTTATAGCTCGAGAGGCCATTCTCTATACCCTCAAAGAGAATTTGTTCATGGCACAAAATCACATGAAGTAACAAGCAGATCAAGGTTTCTATGAATATCAATTTGCATAAGGGGATCAGGTGTTTCTTCGACTGCAACCTTACAAGCAAACTTCCCTGAAGGCTGAGCATTGTCAGAAGCTAGTGCCCAAATTTTATGGTCCTTGTACCGTGCTCAAGCATGTGGGACAAGTCGCCTATCAGTTAGATTTTCCCATCCATTCGAAGCTACATCCTATTTTTCATGTTTCATGCTTAAAGAAGGTGATTGGAGCTAAGTGCCAAATTCAAACCAACCTTCCAGAGTTAGCTGAAGAAGGATCCATTTGGCTACAACCAGAAGCAGTTTTGGACCAGCATGAGCATTGCCTATGTCAGAGAACCATCAAGGAAGTGCTAGTCTAGTGGAAAGATACAACTCCAATAGACGCCACTTGGGAACCATCTACCATTCTTCAGCAGTTTCCTCATCTCAAGCCTTGAGGAAAAGGATTTTTTTAAGGGGGCAGACATGTTAGGGTCCTAACCCGCACATAGGTAGAACAATATATTCGTATGTAATAAAGTTCAATATTAATAAGGCCTTTCAATAAAATAGAATAAAGCGGATGTAAGAAGACCTAATAGAAGCTTTCACTTCTAGAAGGATCTTCCTCTAGATGCTTTTTTTTAGTATAAATAGGAGTCGAGGATATGAGAACCCTAGCTTGGAATATTATTGTAATAGATCTATTCTCAATTGGAGGTTGCCCCCTCGAAGAGGCCTGTGAACATTGCTTTCAGATTCAAAGTGCTATTTCTGTTCTTATTCTTATATGATTTCAGTGTTATTGTGGTGAATGTTCTGGTTATATTGTTGTTATTCTGCCATTACTAGCATTTTATTT
The DNA here is from genome assembly GCA_009831015.1 of Picea engelmannii. Classification (NCBI taxonomy): domain Eukaryota; kingdom Viridiplantae; phylum Streptophyta; class Pinopsida; order Pinales; family Pinaceae; genus Picea; species Picea engelmannii. Next base: position 1,649 of record WSFP011496979.1, read on the forward strand.
CTATTCTGCATACATTTTATATCTGGTATATTACAGAAAAAAAATGGGGACTGCTGATTTCCCTAAGCATACTTGAAATCCGTCAATTCGACAATTCAAAAGATGTATGGTGTCATAGGTTGAAAACGTCTGGAGCCCGAAGCTCCGAAGCACTGAAATAGGCGCATGTTGTCTTGACGTCTGGTCATAGCCTGTGGTCATATGCGATTGTAGCCGGAGGGAAAAGACTAGGTCAGGAATTCAAATCAGAAGGCCAAACGTCGAATTCCCCGTTGGTCTATGAGTTATCTGAGGACCAAGTCTAGTCGTTGGATTGGTTGGTGGATGAATATCCGCCATAGAATTAGGAACACGAGAAGTTTTGGGATATCAGAGAAACTCAGAGAGAATCATATTGAGTTAGACCCACATGGAAGTCCCGTGGCCCCGACGAATGAATGCTTGAGGAACTTGGGAGAGGTATATATGCCAACTCTGAGCTTGGTTTGATCATGGAGATCATGGCTAGAAAGCTATGGACAAGCAGAATGGGATAGAGACCCCAAATGGAGTATTTGATTTCTTAGGAAGAACGAAATTTCGATGCCCCACCAAGTGGACCTTCTGATTTGAATTCCCGAACTAGCCTTTTCCATTCGGCTACAATCGCATACAACTAGAGGCTATGACCAGATGCCAAGACAATAGGTGCCTATTTCGGTGCTTTGGAGCTTTGGGATCCAGACGTTTTCAACCTATGACACCATACATCTTTCAAACTGTTGAATCAACGAATTTTGGGTACGCTTACGAAAATCAGTGGTCCCCATTTTCTTTCAAGATCAATGAACCACGCTTACTTTAGGACTCTGCGCTTCAACAAATTCCAAAGCCCTCACAAATGAAAACCTTTGAAGGGAAATCCTTCTGGAGTGTCAGATCTCCTGACACATATCCTCTGAGATCGATGGCTCAGGTGAACTTCGATCTCCAAGCCTTGGGAGTTCTTGTTCCACTTTTCTCCAAAGTGGCTATCCTCCGAAGTAGTAGATTGCCCGCCACACGTCCCCAAATGATGGACGGTTGAGATTCTCTCCGTTACTCTGAGCTTCGAGGTTTTTCGAAGAACCAAGCTTCAGATCCTCCAGAGTGCAAGATCTAATTCCAAGTGTCTAGCTCGGGGGTGGCTAGTGGTAAATCCGTTAGGAGTGACTGAGCCTGTGGTTGGGTGGAAACAGGCACCCCTTTCAGTAGTTGCTTCATGTTATCTGGTTCTGATAAGTATTTTCCTGCTTTATGTATTGAACTGAAATAATGGATGAATGCATGGGTTTTTATATATGTGTATTTATAAATGGTTTATGTGTGGAATGGTCATTATATGTGTATGCATTCATTTCCTTGTGAACTTATGATTCTAACTGGTAGTATGTATGCCCCAGCTTAGCCCTTGAGGCTTCTTGGGACATAAGCTTGTAAGACGACCAAGATAGTGATATCATGTCAATCTGATCCTATCCTTCTAAAGAGGATACCTCTTTCAGAATCCTTGTTGTGCGATCGATATTTCAGGCCCAATCCCTTAACCATTTCACGATAAATCTCAGGAAGGATAACAAGGTTCAAGCCTTGAAAAGGGATATCTCTCTGTTTGGAAGATGAGTAGATGAGATCTATTTGGGAGGACCCATATGATCAATACATAGGAACCTTAGGCTAAGCCTTAGGAAGCTAAGTCCTCCTGGCTTCAGAGCTATGAAAGTCCGGGACTTTGGAGTATGGTTGACCATACTAAGACTTATACTGGTCGAGGGTAACCGAGAGACTCGGTTACTGACAAATTGACCAGCAACAAATGGTTTCCCTAGTGGTTAGGTGAACCTATATCACCAGCTAAACTAGGATCCAACCCCCCATCGCGAAGTAGCACGAGCCACCGATCGAGATGATTCAGAGGTCCCCTAAGTCATTGGATCTACAACGAGAAGACTTAGGCAGAGTTCTACTTCAAGATAATAGAGATGCTATAGCATCAAACTCCCCAAACGTCGAAGTTACGAAGTAATGGAGGCCGTTGACCCAAGTGTTATGTGTACGCACCTTGGTTGCGAGATCAGAGGGCATGAAAGATGACCAGATCAGAGTGACGTGGCGCAGTGATGCCATCCATGGTGAAGTGGACCCAAGTTTGACGTGCCATGTGTCACCTGGATTCATGCATATCACATACCCTATAGACCCTTTGGAACGTGACATGTGTCATCCCAGATGCAGGCACGTGTCACCCCTGACCCTTCTACGTGTCATCCCCTTATATGTGCCCACCTAGCCAAAGTGGTTGGTGAAGTGAACAGAACTCTGGGAGTCCATCCTATCCATTGACGCCGGGAGACACTTGGCATCAGATCTTGCACTCCGGAGGACCTGAAGCTTGGTTCTTCGAAAACCCCTGAAGCTCGGAGTAATGGAGAGAATCTCAACCATCTGTCATTTGGGGATGTTTGGTGGGTGATATTCTACTTCGGAGAAAAGTGGAACAAGAACTCCTGAAGGCTCGGAGGTCGGAGTTTACCTGAGCTATCAATATCATAGGACATGTGTCAAGAGATATGACACTCCGAAAGGATTTCCCTTTGGAGGTTTCCATTTGTGAGGGATTTGGAATTCGTCGAAGTGCAGAGTTCCAAAGTAAGCGTGGTTCGTTGATATTTAAAGAAAACGGGGACCGTTGATTTCTGTAAGCATACCTGAAATCTGTCGATTTGGTAGTTCGGAAGATGTATGGTGGCATAGGTTGAAAACGTCGGGAGCTTGAATCTATGAAGCACCAAAATAGGTGCATGTTATCTTGGCATATGGTCATAGCCTGTTGTCATATGCGATTGTATCCAGAGGGAAAAGGCGAGGTCGAGAATTCAAATCAGAAGGTCGAACGTCGAATTCCCCGTTAGCCTGTGAATTAGTCGAGGACCAATTCCATTCGTTGGATTGGTTGGTGGATGGACTCCACCATAGAATTAGGAATGCAGGATGTTCTGGGATATCGAATAAACTTAGGGAGAAGCATATTGAGTCGAACCCACATGGAAGCCCCATGGCCCCGACCAATGATTTCCTGAGGAACTTGGGAGAGGTATATTTTACAGCTCTGAGCTCGGTTTTGAGCATGGAGACTGTGGATGGAAAGATTTGGATGAGAATAATGGGATAGAGGCCCAAAATGGAGGATTTTATTTCTTAGGAAGAATGAAATTTCGACACCCCACCATGGGTGTGTTACAAATTGGTATCAGAGCATGGTTACAACACTTGGCATTCTTGGGCTCATGGACGAGTCGCTTAAAAAATAAAAAAAAAACATGTTTAAAGAACTCTTAAGAGTGACACCCTACCTTACCTTTTTCCTAAAGAGTCTGGTTAATCTCTTACTGAAGAAAATAATGAAAACTTTCTACTTTGTGTGTATTTAAGAAATATGAACTATGTGTTGTTCAGAAACTAATAGACTGTTAGCTAACAACAAGTGTTTTGTCAACACTCAAGCAGTCAGTAAACTGCGAGAAAATACAAGCATAAAGGATGGTGACACGACATGAGGTGGGGGATGGCTCCCACAATAGATACGAAGAGTCTGATGAGAGGAGGGAAGTGGAGACCCCTCTAGATCTGGTTGAAACTATAAGGAGCCTCATGGCTGAATTACAAATTTGAAAGGACGAAAACGAGAGGTCGATAAAAGAGAAAGAAAAAAAAAACAAAAACTAATGTAGTCTTATTGCAGAGCTTATCCAACATACAGAGGCAGTTGCAACATGGACCCACAACCAGTGATGTGGACCGATGACGTACGAAGAGGAGTCAAATTCCACCTAAAATACGAAAACGTGGTCCCGTAAGTGGTCGCACTGGGAGAAGTACCTCAAGGAAGGCCCAACCTAGAGGTAAGGGACACGCATCAGGAGAATCCTATGAAAAGGAAACTAGCAACTCCAAGGTATATTCTAGTAGAAAAACTAGCTCATATTCTCAAAGGAAAGGAATGAAGCGAAATCATTCCAAAAGTCATGACCCTTACGAGTTCAAGAAATCCAAACCACCCTATTTCAATGGAGAGATTGAGAAAGGGGAAGAAGCAAAAGCTTGGTTGCTTGGTTTAAAGAAGTACTTCAGAGTCCATGACTACTCTGAAAACTTGAAGGCTTGAATAGCCATCTTCAACATGAATGGAAAAGCTTCCATTTGGTGGGAAGACCTTAAGAATGTGAAGGGAATCCATGAAGAGGGCTTATCATGGAAACAATTTGAGAAACACTTCAAGAAGAAGTATCTGTCAGAGAAATACTTTGATGGGAAGACTAAGGATTTCTATGACCTCAAGTTGGGGCAGCTCATCATAGAGGAATATGTCAATAAATTCCTTGAGTTGCTGACGTATGTACCCTACATAAAGGATGAAAAGGTAAAAGTGCAACGATTTATCAGTGGGTTACCTTAGACCTATCGAAACATGATTGAGTTTGACAAGAAAAAGAACTTAGAAGACACTATTCGGAAGGCAAGGTATCGTTATGAACAATTCAGGAGTCAAACAAAACCTCATGAGGACTGGAAGAAGAAGAGTAGTTCATGATTCAAGAAGAAGGGTTTTAAATCCTCGAGATTTAAGAACTATAGGAAGGATTCTAGGATCAGGATTCCTACCCAAAGTGTGTATCAACAGAATTTCCCCTCCCGGAGTGGAATTAAACCTTTTGGATCAACCTCGGGAAATATTGATACCTCAAAGAAGGAACCCTTAAAATGTTGGGGTTGTGGAGAAGAACATCTACTGAGGGATTGTCCACACATAAAACAAAACAATAGGAGAGTCTACAATATCCAAGAAGCTACCACATTCAATTATGTGGCTAGGAGCATGCCACAGATTTATGCAGCTTTGGATAATAAACAAGTCGACCACCAAGTTTCAGTGGTGGAGATGGGAGGTATGATCGTCAACCATCTAGTTTCTATTTTAATTGACCCTGGTTCTAATTTGAGTTATGTGGCCCCTCAGACTGTTGATAAGTGTAAAGTTAAACCAATTAGACATGTTAATTCATGGTTGGTACAACTAGCCAATGGAACCAAAAGAAAAGTAATAGAGGTCACACCAGCTTGCCAATTCATCATAGATGGATTGCCCACCCAAGCGACCCTTAACATACTTCCCCTAGGATCGTATGACTCGTTGATTGGTATGGACTGATTAGCCACTTATAAAACAAAATTGGACTATTACCATAAAACCTTGGAGTGTGAGAATGAAGAAGGGAGAAAAATGACCCTCCAAGGGATTCATCAGCCTATCTCAGTGAGACAAATATCATCCCTTCAAATGAAAAAGTATTGCAGAAATGGATGTCCTCTATATGCAATACAGGTGTTGGAATTTGTTGAGGATGAAAAACAAACCTAGAGGACCACCCCATCTTAAGAGAGTATAGATACGTTTTCCCAAAAGAGGTATCGGGTCTACCTCTAAGAAGAGACATTGACTTCTCGATAAAACTTGTACCAGGAGCAGTGCCAGTGTCTAGGACACCCTATAGGATGAGTACACCCAATATAGTTGAGCTCAATATACAACTAAAGGAAATGATGGACAAAGGCTACATTCAGCCCAGTGTGTCTCTATGGGGAGTACCAACCTTGTTTGTGAAAAATAAAGATGACATGCTCCAACTGTGTATAGATTATAGACAACTCAATAAGACAACCATAAAGAGCAAGTACCCCTTACCAAGAATCAATGACTTGTTTGACCAATTAGGAGGTGCTTCCATTTTATCAAAGATTGACTTAGGTATGGATACCATCAATTCCGAATCAAGGATGAAGATTGTTGAGGAGAAGATATGGTATTATCTTACTCAAGCATTTTTGGATCTTTCTTGGCTAATGCAAGATAGTCGGGAATGTTACCCTATGTTTATAGACTCAAAAAGTGTTTCCCGATCCACAAGTATTAATTACAAGGGGTTAGGATGATTTTTTAACAAAATATTGTTGCAAAAAAGTATAACATTTTTATACCATTTTATGAATAATACAGATGCAAAAGGTGAATGTGGAGACAAAAGAAAAAATACCAAGTCACATATTAACACAGATAAGACAGAAAAACAATCTCTTATTTCATTCTAAGAAATCAAAAGAGTTGTTCTCTTTACAAAAATCCTTGAGGGAATTTGGACCAAAGTCAAACTTAGATATCCTTTATGAAAACCATACAAAAGGACTTTTACAAGAAGTAAAAAATGAACTTTAAAATATGGATCAGCTTGCCACAGATTGTTGCCCACTCGACTCTGCACAATATCTTTTATCAGTCATGAAATTTAATTCATAAACAGACAAGTCTACACAGACTATCAAAGATAGATCAACACCTCTGAAAAAAAAGTGTTTGAATGATGTAATTCATCTTTGAATCTTGTTGTCTACAATAGGACCCTGCTGTCATAAAAGAGAATTAGGCTTTTAATGAATTGAAGAATACATGAAAACTAAACTATCTCAATAAGAGAAAACCTTCGTGTGCTTTCTCCTTCTATTCTCCTATTTTTCTTCCTTTTCCTTTGGCTTTTGTACATTTCAAATTAGTTGAAGTAGTTCAACCACTTCATTTAGTTAAGTTAAAAAAACTCAACTAACTTTTAGTTTGGAGGAAGAATTAATATAATAATAATAATAAGGGTCTTTTAATAAATAATAACTAGTAGGTGGGACCCCTTGTAACTCCCTTTAATTTCTTTAACAAAAATTAACATAACTAGACAATAAATCAGACACATCCCTCGTGGCTCCAATAATCATTTCCATAATTTGAAAATTAGATATCAATGATATTTCAAATCATATCCAAACATACAATATCCAGAATATCCAAAAATAGTATGATGTCCAAACACTTCATCATTCCACTGTTCTTAATAAAACAATAATAAAATATACTCAAAAACCGTATTTTCCACTTTAGGAGGCAATTTTCCCTTTGTTGCCGCTATATCCTTTTGAATTTCCTGAATTAACCTTAGGATGTGTGGAGCCTATAGGCTTGATCTCACTAATTACATGAGAACAATCATCTCTCAAGTGCATGCAGGATGAAATAGATTTGGTTGAATCACTTGAGGGGCAGGAGGGGGCAACACCATCTTTTCCTTTATCATGCATATGGTGGGATTCAGTTTTGAGTGTTTTTCTTGCATGGGAGGACTGTACAGGTGAGTGTGCAGGAGAAATTTGGAAATTTGGGTTAGAAGGTGGAGGAGGAGCAAGTAGAGACAAATATGGTCAGCCACAATGTTGGGAGACTGTTGGGTGAACTATCTCACACCATCTGTCATTTTTAGGGACTTCAAGTTGCAATGAAACATGAGGGGGCATAGGGATACCAGGGACATGTTGGGGTTGGAAGGGAGGCCTCTTTGGTCTAGGTTGGACTACCCCTTGTCCAATCTAATTGAAAAATCAATCTTGGAAGAGCTGGTTTAACTCTTGAGTATCTGCATCAAAATTTATTGAGAGTCTTGGCCTTTTAGGACGTTTGTTCCAATTCCCTCTACCCCTATTATTTCGGCCATGACTTCTTCTGCTGAAGAAGCTCATCTTTTATGCCATGTTTATTAGCAACTATCTTCTTAAACAAACCATACATGGCATCTCTTAATATGAAACAAAGTTTGGCTCAACAATGACATCAGACCCATGCAATCCAATCCATAAAATTCATTCAATAATTGTCAATGAGCAGGGGGTGAATTAGGGTTTTGGGATATCTGAAGGGATTGTATTGAGCGAAAAGTGAGAAAATGAAAGGGAGTACGGACATGATTACTGCTCAACCATCATTAAACAATCAACTATGCAATCTGGGATTGTGAGGGGATTTATATTGAGTGAAAAAGTGAGAAAATGGCAGGGAATTTGATGGATATTGTTCATAAAACAAGTTAAATAAATAATACAATCATAACTTTGTTCAAAATTAATCCAAAAAAGCATCCACTTCCAAGACCAACATCCACCGTTCCTCAATTGTATACAGAACTTCATGTTGTTTAAATACTTAAATTTCCCAAAATTCCTTAATTTATAATAGTCTTTGCAATTATAACTTATAAAAACCTTTCCCATTTAACAATATTGTTTATTATAATTTTGATCCATTCTTATTTTTTCTAAAAATAATCAAAACATGCACAACAATATGCTCAACATCTATCCTTGATAATCAATAGTGCACCACGATAAGCAATCAACACTCATTGTTCACCAATCAACAATCAGACCCAATTTAAATGTACACAAGTGTATTTTCAAAACATGGACAGACTTAAAAGCCTGCCCGATCATACAAAGGACTTTAATCAATCAATCGAAAAACTATTGAATTGAAACAACAATCAATCCAAACATAAACCTCGAGCTTGATCCCTGTGGGTATAAATTCCTTTAAAAACAATTGGTAGTCTGCATGCTGATTTCGATATAACTATGTCATATATGAAGCGAACAAAACTAACTGACACACATGCATATTTTAACTTGCCAGAACCATGATCGGGCTTAGTAAAATTCACACAGGTGTCTTCTTATGCAATCAAGACCATGTTGGATTAAACACAGTGAGTGAAACCATAACGAATAGGAAGACAGTCCTTGACTGTATGCGACCACTTGTTTCATTCTTATTTGTTCAAACAATTTCATCATAGAAGGGCCAAACAGAGACTCAGCGAGAGAGCATGTGTCTTTCAATACTTCCATAACCATTTAACTGATAACTAATACTTGACAACCCCAAAAGATTCCCGAGGGGAGCAAAGAAAAGTTAGAGTCTAAATTGGGCTCTGTCAAAAACAAATATAGGGAGGAAATAAGGTCCTATTCATATTTAAAAAAAAAAACACGTGGAGTTGATGGTCTTTCGAGACTTATATCCACCCTACCATCGATTGACAATCACACACCGATATACAATTTTGAAAAGACACATCAGTGAGCCATACAGTCCTTACTTATTATTCCAATCCCATGACAGAACCAATAGTTAACACCCGAGGAGATCATAGACAACAAGATTAAAACAACTCATTGCACATAGGTGCCTCTAATACTTGCAGAGAAGGGACGAGGATTAACTTAAAAATGGAGGTTATTCAAAAAACATAGAGATACAACTTCTCTTTCCAACACTTGAAGAGACGAACACCTAAACAACAACAGTGAGGACACATCCGTCCTTTTGACAGAATGCCAAGATACAAGTTGTATCAATCCAATAGCCACACAGGTCGGTATTAACATTCGGGGCCAACCAATACTGGATCTTGGGACACTTCTATGAAAAGACAGTAAGAACAGGCCATCAACCACGACTCGGGGTTTGAAAAAAGGAGCACACCAATTGTTGACAGTTGCTCCACAAATGGGTAAGGGTTACCACGACAACTGGGAGGGAAACAAGTTGATAGACAGTGATACACAGAACAATGGATAAAACCCTCAACCATAAAATCAGAGCCTTATCATGCTAGAGTTACTATTACTCTGTAGGGACTCACCATAAAACCACATTGACCAAGCAACAACCAATTCACAAATTAACAATGCCCATTTCTTTGATTATATTTGCAAACATTTTATAGTCATCACAGAGTGCCATAACACCACATTTACACACAGTCTAAAATTTCAAGAACACATGGAATCCAAGCATAATTGAGCCACCATTTGGTTCATACAACAGAGAATACATCATGGATGGAGAGAAAAGAATCATACCTGTGGGAAAAATACTTAAATGGCGAGTTGGTCGAGCTTCCCCTTCTAAAAACCAGAAAACGTGGAGCTTCACAACCAACATAGCGAAATAATGCAACAGTGGAACAATACTAGGGTGATGGGCGATAGGGAAGGTTCGGAGTGACATGCAGTAAATGCACGTCGCTTTCATCACCTGGCCCCATTCAATTTGAATTACGAGACAACCCAATAAGCATAACATTCACCAATAATCAAGCCATATAACCAATGCATAATCAATGTCAAACCATCATGAGATCCGAGATGACATCCATTGCATAGTGCGCCACCCAAGATAGTTTACACATTAACCCTTGCCATAACTCCACACAATAATCCATATTAACATTGCTACATGCGCCTCTATTCGAATTTAATGAAATTCACATAGTCCATTAACCAACCCATTGTATAATAGTTAGGACTAACACTTGTATTCCTTAGTTCTTTTATTTGAAATTTGCATGTAATCCTTTTACATAGTTTCTTTACCTTTTCTATAACTTTAGAACTTTTTTTTCATATATATTTTTTCTTTTTTTGATCATGCTACCATTAAATTCCCCCCTGCATATATGTGGCTTAGTAATCAATCATAAGAATTAGTAACAAAGATATAACATAGCAACTTTAAACAACATCATCCTCATACCCATAGAACATGTTCAATGTCGCAAGTGATTACCAAAAGAATTCCACAATAATGCATTATCCACTTATTATCATGCCAAATGCAACCTGACTGCATCATCAAAAAGGTAGGACCATGTACTCAACATCATAATAGAAACAAAATATGTGTCATATGTCTATCCTTGCGCCTCTAGTTTACAAGGGGGTCCCACCTACTAGTATTATATTATTGTCATAATTAAATAATAGCATTTTTAGAAATCCTTTGCGGGCGGAATTTATTGTTGCAATTTTAATCCTCAACAAACTGGCGACTCCATAGGGAAATTTGTTTCCAGCATATTAATAACTCAGAATCTCTGGTTTTGAAAACCATATAACATCATATCAAGAAGGTATAAATCAGAAATGATTATGCAACAGGGGGAAGTGAGCGGATTTAAGGGAATAATGACCGAGAATTTAGGAATAACTCATGGAAAGTGTTAAGTATGAGGGGGTTTATCCCTGTAAGCATAATCATTCAACTAAAGTATTCTTGACTTCCAGGAGAAAATTTTTCTGAACTTGCTCTTTTGAATCTTGACATGGATGAAAGAAAAGGAAAGCAGAAGAGGGATAAAACCAACTATCTTATAAAACAATAGTTGAAGCAGATAACAATTTCAATGATGTTTTCAAGAGGAACATCATGATAGATGTGTAACTCGATTGTTATTTATTAACAATACTTTGCAGAAGCATCGTTGTGGTAAAACAGATCCAACATTTTATTTTGACAAGAAAAGAAGTCAAAAGAAACAAAATGTAAGAAAAATTCTAGCAGAAATGAAACAACAGAAACAATAAGCATAAATAAAATGACAGAAATGTAAAAATAGAAATGTAAGGATAGAAATGAAAAACTACTATAATACAGAAAACATTTCGTACAACGTTAAACCCTTCAAGTTGGTTCCATGTAGTGTTTTAAGTAGGAACCGTTAGTGCTGTAGGAAAGCAAACGCTCTTGTAAGTCCTTTAGAATGTAAGAATTTGCGCTCGGGACAAAAGCGATCTTAAAAGGAACCAACCACAATTTTTGAAACTTTGAATGCCTTCCTCTATTAGCATGAGATGAATCCCACAACAATACCTTCTCATTGACTTAAATTTGACAGCCTTGACACTTTTGTTGAAATATTTTTTAACAGGTTGTTGTCTTCTCTTTATATTATCCAAGGCGAACATCCTTTTCTCCTCTAAATTCAAAAGTGCATTAGTTCTTTGAGAAACATCAGAAGAATTCAATTCTTCGACCTGTAGCATTAACCTTAAGGAGGAAAGTTCCAACTCAGTAGGCAGGATGACTTCTTGACCATAAACAAGCTGGAAAGCAGTGCAACCAGTGCTCACCTTGGTGGTAGTGTGATCTACCCAAAAGGCGTAAGTGAGGAGTGTGTGCCATTGATGAGGCTTATCTTCAATGAGCCTCTTGATAATTCTTACCAGATTAATATTGGTAGACTCGGCCTGCTCGTTAACTTGGGGATAATAAGTTGATGAGGTAAAATGTTTAACTCCCAACTTAGCTAAAAATTGGGTAATCTTAGCAAGAATAAAAAGCGGGACCATTGTCCGTAATGATTTCCAAAGGAAGACCACATCTGGAAAAAACATTATTTTCAAGGAAATAAATCACGTGCTCATCCTGCGAATGCTTAAGCGAGACAACTTCAGTCCATTTTGTAAAATAGTCTGTGGTTGTCAAGATAAAGACTTGTCCTGTTGAATATGGAGGATTAATAGGACCCATAAAGTCCAAACCCCATTTTGAGAAAGGAAAGTCAGGGAGGATAGGTTGTAAAGGCATAGCAAAAAGACGTTCTTTCCCAGCAAATTTATGGAACTTTTCACAAGATCTCGAAAAAACATAAGAATCATGAAAGATTGAAGGCCAATAATACCCTTTCCCGATAATCTTAAAAGCAGTGGTTTTAGCAGAAAAGTGACCTCCTACATGGATAACAAAATTTGAAGAACCATGAGTCTCTTGCAACAACTTTTGTGCTTCCTCATTGTTCACACATCAAAGCAACATACCATCGGCAGATCTTCTAAACAAGAAGTCTCCTAT
>WSFP011496987.1:0-14228 GCA_009831015.1 Picea engelmannii
CGAAATTAATTATCTCGATTTTCAATAAAGCACTCTCTTATCAAGGATAATTTCTATTTATGGTTTGGGTTTGTTCTTAAAGAAATTATACATATTGAAAAGACATCTCACTAATTATTATTTATGAATTTATCCTTTTAAGAGTTTAATCTTTGTAACCCATATTGATAACTTTCACATATACCGGAGGATATGTCTATCAATCGATGATAGACCGGGGGCTCTGCTGCAAACCCTAACGCTCTGCTGCAACAACGCCCCGTGACCGCCTGATGCGCACTCTGGTGCTCTCGACCTGACACCTTCCTTTCCGCTCTACAGATTCGATCCTCACGTGATTTTTGCACCTACAGCAATGAGCACGGATGAGGGGGGAAAACCCCCCTCGTACAGCGACATAGCCGCCAATGACAGATCCGGGCTTCGGGCCAAGAGGCCGACCTTCGAACCGCCGGTGCATCTTAGGGAGAAACTCTTTACACAGGAGCAAAGCTCCAACAAAGAAATGGAACACGAGTCCAGTACATCTCGCCCACAAACATCCAAAAACTGGCTGCCAGGTAAGTGTATTCCTCAAATGGAAAAACCGCCACTTTACCGTATTACATCGACTAGGGTGGGGGAACATACCCAGTTTATGATGGACCACGCACTGATAGGTAAATTCCTGGGCCTCTGGCCGACTGAAAGAGACCTCACCCGGTGGATTAAGGACTGGTGGAACCCCAAAGGAGACTATGAGGTACAACTCAGCTCCAAGGGTTTCTTCACAATTATCTTGTATAACCTCGAGGACAAGGACAGAATATTTGATAATGGACCATACTTCTATAACTCAGCGGGTTTATTTCTGAGGTTCTGGACCGACAGATTCAGTCCAGAGCTAGAGGATTTCTCATGGGCCCTGGTCTGGATCCGGCTTTACTCACTGCCCCAGGAATTCTGGCTGGAAGAAATACTAATGGGTATAGGGAACACGGTGGGACAATATGTAAAAGCCTCAGAGGCTACCAAGATAAGAAAATACACATCTTATGCCCGCATCTGCATCTACATGGACATATCGAAAGCCCTGCCGGGATCCATCATGCTGGAATACCAGGACGAGGACTGGAACCAGACAATCGACTACGAGCATATACCCTTCCGATGCAGGAAGTTCCATGGGCACGGCCACTTGTTTAGAGACTGCCCCTTGAACGCCTCCGCCCTTAAATCTTCTGAATCCAAGCAGAAGGACGTCTTTACTAGTGTTGCAAGAAGGCGGAAAAACCCTTCCAAAAAACAGAACCAGAGCTCGGCCTCAAAGAACCCCTCCAAGAATTCCTTTGAGGCTCTGAATCAGATACCGGAAGAGAAGGCGGCTCAGAACCCCATCCAAGCATCTATGCAAGAGAAAGGAAAGAGCCATGAAGAATCACACAGCGCCAGCCCAAAGGAAACAACTCAGGTAACACAGCCTGGCAGAGACGAAGACACCAATATGCTTATGGATGAAATAGACTTGGAAGAAATAGACCTAGAAAAACTGGAGGAAGCCCTCAATCAGAAAGATCTGCAACATATCCCAGTAGAATAGCTATGGAAAGTGCACAAAGTATTCACCGACTCCACGGCGGGATCCACTGCCAGGCTGGGCATCATGGCGGATCCCAACCCCGAGACTAAAAAATCTTCCAAGGAAAACAAGAGGCGAGGACGCAAACCAGCACAACAGCTCATTAAGGAGGCAGGGCACCTAATGATCAACTCTGGCCAGATACAGAGGCTATCGGAGGGCTACCTCCACCCCCCTCCATCATCTACATGATGAAGACAATATCTTGGAACATAAGAGGTCTTAATGGAAGATCCAAGCAATGGATCCTCCGAGATTGCATAAAGACAAAGAATCCAGATATACTACTTTTGCAGGAGACCAAATGTGCAGGACAGGAGGCGGAAAATATTTTCCGAAGCAGCTGGAGGGGCGGGGAATTCCTTTCTCTGGACTCAGTGGGTGCGGCAGGAGGACTGGCCATCCTATGGAATCCGCAAACAGTCATCCTACTCCATCCCTTTTCGACCAAGCACACCCTAACTGCCTATTTCCAAATCGTTGCCTCTTCCAAGGAAGGAGCCATCACAAATGTTTATGGTCCGCAATCTATCCAAGATAAGGAAAACTTCTTACAAACCCTTCAACATGTTCAAACCCTTATACGCACGCTACACTGGATAGTAGGGAGCGACTTCAATATGATCTTAACGCTGGAGGAAAAAAGCAGAGGGCTAAAGGGGCTGGAGCAAGATAGTGGTAGGTTTAAAACCCTAATAGAGCAATTAAATTTGGTGGATATGGAAACTCGGAATGGAATATTTACCTGGTCCAATAGAAGAATAGGGCACCAGCACGTGGCCTGTAGACTGGATCGCTTTCTAGTGACCGATGCTCTCCTTGAAAGTGACCAGGCAATGGAAGCAACTATCATGCCAAAATCAGGGTCGGACCACTGGCCCATAGAATTCTGTCTGAACCCGGGGCTCCCCCCTAGGCCCAAGCCCTTCAGATTCGAAAAATTTTGGCTTACTCACCCAAACTTCCAACAACTAGCTCACACCTGGTGGGACCAGGCAGAAATAGATCATGGTACTCACATGTACAAGTTCCAGCAACGCCTTAAGAATTTTAAGAAACTTTTAAAAAGATGGAACAAAACCACCTTTGGAGATATTTTCCTTAGGAAGAGGGAAATTGAGAATCAACTAGAAGAACTTCAGCGCACTTTTATAGCAGGGAGCAGAACCCAGAGCTTGGTGCGGGAAGAGGAAAAACTTATGGAGGACCTAGAGATTTGCAGGGAACAAGAGGAGATCTTATGGAGGCAAAAGTCCAGGGTTCAATGGCTCAAAGAAGGGGAGCGTAATACAAAATTCTTCCACAGAGCAATGACGCACCGAAGACACATTAATCACATCACGCAGCTGGAGGATGACCAAGGCACTCCAATAAAGGATCATGATCAAATAGCGGAAGCTCTTAACTCCTTCTATCAAGGTCTCCTCACAGAGACTAACACAAATAGGGAGGAGGCTATCCAAAAAGTCACCCGCCACATCCCCAGGCTAATCAACTCTGAGCAGAACAGGGCATTGCTAAGGCCTATCACTCAGACTGAAGTGGACTCTGCAGTAAATAACATGCCCCCAGGTAAGGCACCAGGTCTGGATGGATTCACTACGGATTTCTTCCATCACTGCTGGGATATGATCAAGGAAGATGTCTGGTGGGTAGTAGAAGAATCAAGAACATCTGGGCAAGTTCTCTCCATTCTAAATGCAACCTTCATCACTCTCATCCCCAAGGAGGAACGGGTGACTCATCCGAAACAGTTCAGACCAATCTCTCTATGCAATGTCATTTTTAAAATAATCACAAAAGTCATTGCCAACCGCCTCAAACTGATCCTGTCGTTCATCATCTCCAATGAGCAGTCCGGCTATGTAGAAGGAAGACAAATCATGGATAGCGTCATCCTGGCCAATGAGGTTGTACACTCCTTAAAAACGAGCAACACACCAGGTATGCTTATCAAACTTGATCTCTCAAAAGCTTTTGACAGACTAAGTTGGCAATACATGCGATTGGTATTGGAATCCTTTGGCTTCTCTAACAGTTGGGTTGATTGGATTCTAGCGCTTACTTCCTCTCCCTTCCTCTCCATTCTTGTAAATGGCACTCCCTCCCGACCTTTTCGCTCTACCCGAGGCATCAAACAAGGCGACCCCCTCTCCCCCTTCCTCTTTGTTATCATGGCTGAAGGCCTAGGTCGCTACCTCAAAGCCGCGGTCTCTGAAGGTTCTCTTACCGCTCCATGACCTCCACCCGGCGCCCTCGCACAGCCAGTTTGTCGATGACACCCTCCTCATGATTACCCCCACGGTCAGAGATGCCACCAAGCTTAACTTAATCCTCTCTGACTTCTCGGATGCCTCAGGAATGCTGCTTAACCTGGACAAGTCAAAGCTCTACTTTTTCAATACGCCAGCCCCGGTTCAGGCTCATCTCTCAAGATTTCTAGGTATTGCCAGAAGCTCCCTCCCCTCTACTTACCTAGGTATCCCCCTCTCTGGAGAGTCAGCGAAGTCTATCTCTTGGGATAGTCTGCTATTATCCATTGCTAACAGGTTGAACAACTGGACCTTCAGACCCTTGAACATTGCTACTAGACTGGTCCTGCTCAAGTCAGTCCTGCAAGCTCTGCCCACGTACCTCTTTACTGCTTTGGTCGCGCCTGTTTCAGTCATCAAAGCCATCAGGAGTCTCCAACGCAATTTCCTTTGGAAGGGACACCACAACAACAAGAAATGGGCTCTAGTTGGATGGGACAAACTCTGCAAACCCAAGAAGTTCGGGGGGCTGGGCATCCGAGACCCGGGGAAGATGAACAGGATCATGGGAGCCAAGATGTGGTGGAGATGGTTGCAACATCCGCAAGAGCTCTGGGCGCGGATTTTGAAACAAAAGTACGCACCAAGTACGCAATCTGATCAGCTAATCAGATTCAATGAACAGATGCCAGGATCCAACATTTGGAACACAGCATGGCGGAACCACCCCCTAATACAGCAGCATGCCTTCTGGGAGGTAAGAAACGGCGAAAGCGCATTATTTTGGCAGGATTCGTGGCAACAGCTACCCCCTCTTGATGATATGGAAAGCCTCCACCCTCTCAAACTTAAGCTACAGCAAAGCAATTTTAAAAAAGTTAAGGATTTCTGGCTCCCAACTCAAGGAAGACAGCCCTGGAGACAATGGAAAACCAACACAACAGACTTACAGATTCGGGATAATCTCGACCTCAAACCATGGCAGGAGTGTCTGCAATCCAAGAAAATCCCAACCAGAGAAGGGTCGGACATACTCCGCTGGGGCCACACCACCTCAGGTATTTTCTCGGTCAAGGAAGCATATCACCTACAAGGAAATCTCCCAGGCCAAGCCCCTGAATCAATCTGGAGCAAAGTTTGGCAGCCTTTTACCTGGCCCAAAGTTTCTTTCTTTCTTTGGCTCACAGCTCAAAACCGTATCCTCAGCTGGGACAACCTCCTGAAAAGAGGATTCACAGGACCCTCTAGATGCACTCTCTGCCACCAAAGTGAGGAGACCATGGAACACCTCCTCAACAATTGTCATTACAGTCAGCAGATCTGGGATTGGGGAGCTCAAGCCATGCGACACTCCCAAAGAAACCGCAGCAGCATTCGGGACACCCTTGCTAATTGGGACGCTGTCTCCTTTCACAATCCGATTCTCCAACGTATCTGGCAGCTGCTCCCGGGATTCACTCTTTGGGCAATCTAGAAAGAAAGAAATAAAAGAATCTTCAATTCTAATCCGTCCCCCCCCTTCACTACATGGGAAAGGGTGACTCGGCTTATTCGGGAAACCGTTCTCAGCTTTTCCTGGTTCCAAGAAGATATGCAGTGTAAGTCTGAGGAGAAAGTCATCCTTGAAGGATGGAACCTGCCTCTGAATACGCAAACACAGGGGAAAACCAAAAACAGGCAAGCCATCAGCCCCACGACATGGTCTCCACCCCCTCCTGGATTCCTCAAGCTTAACTTCGATGGGGCCTCCAGGGGTAACCCTGGGCCGGCTGGTTTTGGGGCCGTCCTCAGGGACCACATGGGAAAGATCACTCATTTGATTGCAGGTTTTCTGGGTGAAAACACAAACAATGTGGTGGAGCTCTCAAGCCTTGTAAAAGGCCTCCAAAAAGCAGTGCAAAATCAGCATTTTCGGCTAATTATTGAAGGAGACTCACAAGTAATAATTCAACTCATATCCCGAATCCTTAACGGTCAGCCCCCCTGGAGGATCTCGCCCAGTTGGAGACTCTCTGGTCTCTTGGAAGACTTCGAGGACCTCATCAACCCCAATCTCACCCTCATCCCCTCTCATGTGAAACGTGAAGCTAACAAGGTTGCGGATCACCTGGTAAACAATGGAATTGACGCCAAGGTTGATCTCATCTACTGGCAAGCCAACATTTCTGGAGAGACGGAACTCTCTAACCAGTGCAGAGGCCTTGCCAGCAAAGACTTCCAGGCCCCGTATGGGGTGACACGCGGCGAGGGGGTGACAGCGGGCTTAGCACTAAGCCTGGGATTTAATGTTGATGGCCGCCACCCTTGCACCCACATTAACGATGCAGGACGGCCATAGCAGCAGAGTAGCGATGGGAGGACTCCTCCCTCGCGCGACCATTTACGAGCTCGGTGTACTCAGCAGTTTTGAGGTTAAAGGCGGTTATGGGTTCTCGGAGTTTGGTTATTTTCTCTCCTTTGCTCCGGCCTCGGCTCTGCTCCTCGTCTGGAGGCTCCTTGTGCCCCGGTTCACCATCCTTTCGTGGAGCATTGGCTCTGAATTGGTTCACCATCCTACTTGTGCTCTGAATTGGCTTCAGCCCGTGTTCTGGCCTTCGTGCTTTTCTCGGCTAGCGCTCTGCAATCTCACTCACCCCCAGGATAATATGACTAGGAAAAGAGGTACGCCTCGCCGTGGCTCTGCTTGGAAGGCCCACAAGGCGCAGAGGCGGCGTAAAGAGCATTTTGAACGTGCTCTAGCCATGGCTACTTCACTGCTCAGAAAGAAGGCTCGGGCAGAGAAAAAGGCTCTGCTCTCCACCATTGTCGAAAAGGGAGCTGGCCGCAGCAGTGCAGACACCGTTAAGATGGAGGAATGCACAGAGGAATTGTACCCGGCTTGTATTGTAGAGGAAGACCCGAACTTGGAGGACCTGACGACTATGGAGGCGCCCTGTGACACAGTGAGGTCTGGCAGAGAGGAAAGCAAACCCAATTTGGACCTGGATGCCGATTTTCCTAGCTGCATTGTGGAAGAGGTTCCCTGGCAGGACCTTGAAGCGGCGTTGGATGTGGATAAAATTTGCCTGATGGGAAAGGAAGCGAAGGATGGTGCGAAGAGAAGGATGCTCGACGACGAGGGTGGTGATCTGCATGGCTTCCTCCTCCGTGAGGAGCACCTGTCCCTGGTGTTCGAGCTCCGAGGCCACATGTCTGACCTGGAGCATCGTGCTCTCCTCATGGGCCAACGCCTAGACATGCTTCTCGATGCTTACTCTAGTGCTCCAGCTCGGCGAAAGTGCCCCCTCTGCGCGCAGCCTTTTTCCATCCCAGCTGGGTCCACGTGGAAGACTGATACATAGGTTTTTATGATTCTCTAGCTTTCTAGTTTTTATGCTACTGTTTTATGCTCTTTTAGACTCTAGGCATCTGTCCTGGTTTCCTCCGGGCAGGACAGATGCTACTAGCTTACAGCTGTTGTTTTTGCTATGCACCTATGCTGGTTTCCGGTTTCCGGCAGCATTTTTTGTGACTCAGACTCTTGACTCTGCATATCTTGTTACAGTTTTTTTTTGGTAATATAATATAGCAAGCTCCCCCCTTTTTTATTTAAAAAAAAAAAAAACTTTCACATATACCAAAGCATATTGAAAAAGGTGAGAAATATGGTAGCTAGAAAAAGGAAGGAACCATTCTAGACATTGTTGGTTAATCATAACAAATATTTTCATTAGTGAGTGGTATTCAAGCCTCTCCCCTCAAGTTTGCTCTAAGTAAAATTTGGATATATAATTGTTTAAAAAAAAATACTTTATTTTTTAGAAATTTAAAAAAATTAATGTAATTATTTATATCACTTGATGAAATTATATTTGAATTAGGGATTTTTCAATAGATTTATTTATGCATTTAAAACTGCAATTTAAATAATGAAAAATTAAAATTTCATCAATAATTAAATCATCAAATTTGAATAATAATTACCCAAAAAAATTCAATAAAATCTAATTATTAAACTTATTAATCTTATCCTATTACAAATAACTAACTTTTGTTTTCAATATACAACATTGCATATACTCTCGACTATGGCCTTTGTGAAGTTATTGTCTCGGTTATATCTACATTTGGTGATTAATAGCATGAGTATTTATCTTAATGATCTTAACATGATTTTTTAATGATTTTGTTTAATTTTAATCAAAGTAAATAGGAGACAATATTTTATTGTATGAAGTTTGTTATTTTTAAATTTAAATTTAAATTGAAAGATATATTTTTATAAAAAAAAAAAAAAAAATTATTATTATTTAATTAGTAAAAAAAAAAATTGATATTTGAAAAAAAGAAATTAAATATTTCATTTCTTTTTTTAATAATCTTAAAATATTATTTGTTTTATAAAATAATTTTTTTTAAATATTTCTTATAAAAAAAATTGGTTTACCTCACCTTATCCACATCCATTCCATTCATGGGGTGAACTCATGTTAATACCCTTAACATTAAATCACACTCCAATGAGTTGGGTTGTGTTTTAAAGGAATATTAAAATGTTAAAAAATGGCTATATAAATTGAAGACACAATATAAAAGTTATATATTTTTGTGAACATCTATATAAAAGAGGATTTATTTTATATGTATAGCATATGTGAGTATTACATATTGGATTTGAATATCTTAAGCATATCACTATTGGGTATGTGCTATATTCTTTGCATGAGTGTAGATCCCTCTATTGCTCTTAGAAAAAAAAAATTGGGGGGTTATTCACCAATTGTTTTAGTAGTTTTTTGTCTTTGGTGGGGGACTTTTTAAGCCTTTGGCAGTTTAGTGGTGCATGGAATTTCAGCCCATGGTTTTTTTATTTTGGTTAAGGAATTAGGGTTGTAGTCTAATCCGAGTCAATGGATTAGGGTTTTGGATGTCGTGGGATCCTATATATATTGTATTATAAACAATGACGTTGGATGATGATGAATAAGAATTAGAGGTGTGGCTCTAAAGAGGTTGTTGGTTTTCTCGGTTTGGGTTCCCCGGGTAAATCTTTTTGTATATGTCTGATTTCGATTGTGTTATTTTTTGTTTTAAGAATCTATGTGTGCATTGCATTATTGTAAAATGTTTAAAACTTACGTTTAGTATCATAGTGGTTATTGGATTTAGTGGGACACCTTTGTGGCCAAGGGTTTGGCTCAGTTTTGTGATAAACCTTGTTACAATGGGAGCTTTGTAGTATCGATTCTTGTGGTGAAAATAAATGGCAAACAGTTCAAAATAGAGATCAAGAAATTTAATGGGAAAAGTTTTGAGTTGTGAAAGCTCAAGATGGATTATTTGTTGGTAGACAAAGATCAATGTATCATTGTGGATCCATGTATTTCACCTACAAAAACAACAATAAAATACTAAACAAAATTAGATTGAAAGGCGAAGAGCACAATCAGGTTGTCTTTCATATTTTAGTATTATTGAATGTGTTAGAAGAAGCTACAACCAAGGAATTATGGAATAAATTAGGGGATTTGTATCAATCTAAGTCCTTGGTAAACACACTATTCATGCAAAAGAAGTTGTACAACCTGAGGATGAAATATGGAGACTTGATGACAAAGCATCTGAACGCCTTCAATACTATAGTAAGTTAGTTATTGTCTATTGATATTAATATTTCTAATGAAGATAAGTGTATTAGTTTATTGTTCTCTTTATCAAGCTCGTGGGATAGTCTGGTTGTGGCCTTAGGCAGTAATGAAACTACTTTAAGTTTTGATGATGCGGTCTCATCCTTATTGTCAGAGAGGATGAGGCGAAAAAACTCAGAAATCTGAAGCACAGATGCCTTATTTCCAAGAGGATGCTCCCATGAAAGAAATAGAAATAAGTCCTTAAGTCGGAGATCTAAATATAGGGAAAGATATAAATCTCCCAAAAAATTTGTAAAAGTATGTTGGAGATATGGAAAAGAATGGCATTGCAAGAAACAATGTAGATCCAAAAGTGTTGAGAGAGGGAAGGGATTTGATGGTGCCTCTTCTACAGAAGAAAAAACCTATGTAGATGAAGGAGGGGATGTTTACTTCGCTTCTTCAAGAACACATGCAGATCATGAGGCATGGTTGGTCGAATCAGGTGCATCCTTTCATATGACTCCTCACGGGGAGTGGTTATGTGATATGAAAGGTATGATGGGGGTGATGTTTTCTAGAATATGAATCGACAGCCAAACTCATATGACGAGGAAAATTCAAGATGAAGCTCGTGGATGGTAGGATTAGAACACTCCCTAATGTTTTGCACATCCCAGGATTGGCCAGGAATTTGATTTCGATAAGCAAGATGGATGATGCAGGTGTAAAAATAGTGTTTGAAAAAAAAAACTATAGGATGGTTTGAGGGGAAATGATGTTGTTGAAGGGAGTTCGGATTGGAAATCAATATAAGTTATTGGGAAGCACTATTAGTGAAGGGTGCAATTGTTCCATTGTTCCTTAGATTGGAGATAAAGAAGGAGAAACTCCTACAGTCTCTGGAGAAAATATTATGTTGTGGCATCAAAGGTTGGATCATATCAGAGAGGAGGCCCTTCAAGTACAACATGGTAAATATATGGTTGAAGGTATGTCCAATTTCTCTATGGATTTTTATTTATGTGAACATTGCTTATATGGGAAGCAAAATTAGATAAGATTCTCCTCTGGTGCTACAAGGGCGGAAGGAATGTTACAGTTGGTGCATAGTGATGTGTTTAGACCTATGTCGACTCCATCATTAGGTAAATATGTGTACTATGTCTCATTTATAGATGACTTATCTAGGAACACATGGATTTATTTCCTTAGGAAGAAAACTAAAGTCTTTGATAAATTTAAAGAAATTAAGGCTCTTGTGGAAAATCAGACAAAGAAAGAAATTAAGGTGTTGAGGATGGATAATGGTGGAGAATTATGTGAGAATGAATTCGAGAATTTTTTTAAGAAATGTAGTATAGCAAGGAAAAATACTACTCCATACACACCTCAACATAATGGAGTTGCAGAAAGGATGAATAGGATGTCGATGGAAAGAGAAAGGATGTCATGCCCCATATTATTATTATTTATTTAAATAGATAATAATAACAAAGAAATATAATAATTAATGTAAAGGGATCATCCCCACATTATTGTTATATAAATAAATAAATAATAATAATAAGGAAGTATAATAATTATCGTAAAAGAATCATAATAAATACATAATAATAAATATTTGGGGTAATAAAAGAAAATGGTAAAATAAGTAATGATAAATTATCGAGAAGCCCTAAAATATAATAAATAATTAAATAATGAATCCTAAGGATCGAGATATTTACCATGGATGGATTCTATATAAGGATGAAGAAGAAGGAGAAAATGTATTTCATTTTGCTTGGGCAATTTCACGACAAGGCTAAGAGGAGCTGGCATAATAGTCGATTGAGGGCTCGGGGGCTCTATGTCATGATGACTGAGGGGTTGGTTGGGAGGAGAGTCATCCCCACACTTTGTTGTGGCATGTAGGAGCAAGGATTCGAGGGCCATAGGTAAGTTAATTCCTTCAACTTTCAAGTCCGTTACTTGCCACCTACTACTCCTTATAAGCTATGTAATCCTGAGTAGTGTATTTGTTTCTTTATTAGATTATGGCTGCAAGAATGTGGTGTTTATATATGTAATTAGAATAAGGGCCATTACATGTGGTATCAGAGCTAACGTTTCAACCTTCAAGGCCTATGGACCTTCCCAATTAGTTAAAAAAATGGTTATCAGGAGATCAATGGGTAACCTATTTGGGTAAAATCATGAATATGGGTAACACTTTCGTGACAATTGGGTCTCCAAAATTCCTAACAGTAATTTTTCGGCCGAAAAAATGTTGCTAGGAATTTTTTCGGCCGAAAATTTGCACGTCAAATTTAATGGCGCCCTCGAAATTCGTGTACAATGTTTTTCGGATGAATTATTTTCCGTGGTAAGCATATTTCGGCTAAAAGACTTTTTGGCCGAAACGTTTATTTTTAACGGATTCCGTTAAAAACTAAGTTTCGGCCGAAAGAATATTTCGGCCGAAAACCTGAAAATGGGACTGTTTGCAGGAAACTGCAAATTCTCTCCATCTTACTTCATCTTTGGAGGTAGCGGATTCCTACAAATACTCAGAATTTAGTTTCAAAATTGATACCAACATTTTTAAAATTGAATCTACTTTCATTGGGTATAAGTTGTTTTCATTTTCATTGTTTTTATCTAATTTTATTTAATTTTATAAAAAAATCACTACATAATATTTTTAGGTGAGATTATGATTCGGTGAAATAAAAAATCCATATCTCTAAAAATACAGAGTGGAAAATTATGGAAAATTTATATTCATAATCCTTAAAAACGGTATTTTTAGATTTTAGATTTAAGTAAAAATTAAGATAGATACATGGTGTAGGAAAACATGTGTTTAAAATGTAACTTTTTCAGATTGGTCAGCTTCAAAAAATTCTAGAAATTATAATATTCATTTGTTAGATTCAAAACTATAGTCATCACAAAATAGAGTCTCTGTACATTGTTGTAGTATATTTCATTTGTCAAAAACAAAAGTTTAATAATGGATATATTGTTGTGGCAAAAAAATAACTCATTATCTTTCCCTTCATTTTTAAGGAACATACTGTCAAACAATTGCCAAATTGACATATCAAATCTCAATAAAAAACAAAAATTGAAAAATAGTCATAAGAAAGCTAACAAAATTATTCACAAGTTTTGTTTTTACAGTAAAGTAAAATTCTAAATAAAAAAAAATACTTTTGTTTACTGGAAGTTGAAGAACCTGTTAAAATTAAAAAAAAAAATTTGTCATAAAACAAGCAAAAGTGTTACCCATCTTCATGATTTTACCCATTTGCTAATAGTGAAGAGGGTAGGAATATCTCTATTGCGTGATTGTATATCATTTCCTCTTTTTCTATAAGAAGCTTTAGATATAGTTGCAATACTTGAAAATTGAATAATGTATAACATAAATTAATTTCCCTTCTAAGAGTGGACTTGTTTGCTTTCAAGCAATTTTTATTTCGGTTTTAAATTTTTATTATCATCCTTGATTTTAAAAAATTAAATTATGGTGATTTCAAGCCGTAAGATTAAACATTGGAGTTTGAGGTCGAAGGTTTAAATCTCAGTGTTGATTTTGGTCATGTGATGAATTTCCCAACTAACGTTGGCGTGAAATATTTTTGTTTCATGAGCTTAAATCTTGGTTCAGTCTAGTAAAATGTTTGTACATTATGGTTTAGATCATAAGCTCAAACCCTAGTGCAATCCCAAGTTCAAATCTTCTTTTGGTTTCTATCATAAGTTTGTATCCCAGCGTAGGGATTGATTGAACTATTTGTATTATAATTCTTGGGTACAATTCATGGTGTTGTTTAGGTACAACATTACCATTGCAGTCTTAGGTCACATATGCATACCCTATTGCAATCCTTAACTATATGTTCAAGCCTTATTTATGGGGTTATGCAATAATGGATGACGTTTATCTTCATGTGTATTATGTCAATATATATTTCGAAAAGTATGTGAACAAGAATACAATTTTAGAATGAAAGTTTGTCTGTAAGCAGGTTGTAATTAAGTGTTTAAAATAGATCATTGCAAATGCTCACACACAAGTTCGAAACTTCTTACAAACAAGTTCTAGTGTGCCCTGTTAGAATATAGAAGATGGTGTGCTCATTTTACCATTGACGATACGCTCGTCACCCAACCACGGGTCGAAGCCTCCCTCCGAGCACCTTAACCTTGACTGAGAATTCCTCCGAAAGCAAACCCTAGGCTAGATAGCCAAACAAAGAGTAGCGCATCAATCCCCAAGGATGGTGCATCAAAAAAAGTTGATCAGATAGTCCCAAACCCTAGCCAAGAGATATTCAAGCCAAAACTGAGAACTTGTTGTTGTTGCAACTGCACCAGCTCTTCCTCCAAACCTGCGCACCAAACTGCAACTACAGTGCGCACCAACTGGGAAACTGCAATTCTGAGATGCTGCAAATGAGAACTGGCGCCCTGTATTTATAGTAATCCTGCCAGTTTTGTTGGGGCCGACTTCTCCTTCTGGGTATGTGTCTGTTCAGTATATTATTATTATTTATGGCCGACTTCTTCTCTTGGAGGCTAATAGCCTAATATAAATTATCTTCTTGAGCCGACGAGGCTTCTAGGGTTATTAGCCAACTCATTAGGGTTTCTCTTGCTTCCCGGAGTCTTCTATTCTCGTCAGGTTCACACATGGGGGTAAATACCTCCCGCAGCTACCATAATATTAACACTCCCTCCTAGCTAGAGAGGTATTTA
>WSFP011496991.1:0-14227 GCA_009831015.1 Picea engelmannii
TTTAGTATGCATTAGTATGCATTTGTAGTTAGGAAATCCGATGGTCATGATATGTTCCCGACATAGAGTGATCCCACGGTTCATACTCTCCTCGATCTTAACAACCATTGATATGTGGCTTAACACCCGATTGGTCCATGATCTCTATTTAAAGATCATGGAGGGTCATTTGTCGATGATCGATTGTGAGAAACTCTCTTGTAAAATCTCTCTGTAATATTTTTCTTTGCATTAATAAATTGCTCCAAGTGGCTGGGTTGGCTACGGCCGTGGATGTTTCCCCGTAGGGGTTTTACCACGTGAAAATATTGGTGTGTTGATATTTGATCTGGTTATGTGAGTGGTTACTGAAGGTGTTCGTCCTCTGTTGGAATACATGCGTTGTTGAACAATTGTCTCACTTCTTTTTGGGTCTCTGTGAAATTAGATTGCAAGTTATTGAAGCAAGCTTCCAAGTATTAGCTATGGGTATGGGCCATGATGACGAGGGAATTGAAAAAGGGGGGGTGGGGTGAAAAATTTTGCTGAAAAATGATAGGTATGAATGTGATAAGGGCGAAGAGATAAATCCAATGGAATAGGTCTTAATGGAATAGAGATTTTTTTTAATTTTGTTTTTCACCTACGCAGTTATACTCTGGTTTGAAGAATATTGCAGTGATGAAATTCCCAAATGCTTAACCAAGAAGAAATGTGTAGTGATTTGGCAACTCGAACACAGTTGTGCGGCAATAGATCTTGTCTATTTTATGTTTTGTTTCTGTCCCCAAGGGTTAGGTATTCAAGGGTTCTACAGACAAGGGTTTGCCATGTTTTATAACTCTCTGATATACATGTCGGGTCCAACAGTAGTACTCGATCCAATATCTCAGGGCACCAACTAAGGAGGCTAGACCGTACCCTTAGCTGTACTACCCGACTACCCAGGTACTAGAGAGTATTTTCTTGAGTGTTGTTCTCGGTGACACTATAACAGTCAGGCGACTAATTAGTTTATCTAAAGAGGGCTTCAGGAAATCTAGGTCGATATGTATACAGGTGTTGTCTGATGTGCTACCACTCGAAGGGATACCAACAGGGGTTACAAGGGTGGCCAACAAATGTGCGCTTAAGAACCACTTGTATTTCATGCATGTATGAATCCCTCAACCTCGGGTTTATGTGCATAACAACAGATCTTTGTAGCTTAAAGACGTCGGAATACATATCTACCTTGAAAAAAAATTTACCCACAATTTTTCGCCGAGGAAAGTGCTCTGATACCACTTGTAATATTCCAGATATAAAAAGTATGTAGAACATAAATAAAATTCTAGAAATGGCAGATAAACAACAATATAACCAAAACAACACCACAATAACAATGAAATGATATCAAAATAACACTAGAAAGAGCACTTTGATTCTGAGAGCAATGTTCACTTGCCTCTTCGAGGGGGAAACCTCCAGTCGAGCAGATCTCTATTACAATAATATTCAAGCTAGGGTTCTCATACCCTCGACTCCTATTTATACTAAATATGTCTATCAAAAGAACCATCTAGCGGAAGATCCTTCTAGAAGCGGAAGCTTCTATTAGGTCTTCTTACATTCGACTTATTCTACCTTATTGCAAGGCCTTATTAATATTGACCTTTATTACATCCGAATATATTGTTATATCTACTTGAGGGGTTAGGTCCCTAACAAATCATTTATTTACTTATTGAGTTCTTGATTCCCAAAGAAGAAGATACATAGTGCTTACCTTTTTGAGTGGTTGTCTCTTTTTCCTTGTTTCTTAATTTTATCAATGTGCTTTGCAATAGTATGATTTATTGGTTTGGTATTAAGTGTTCCTCTTTCCTTTTGCATGCAACCACTATGCCTTGCAGGTCTAGGTCATCAAGGTTCATGTCTTTCAGATCTTCTAGCTCCATCTTTAGTGATTCAGTTGGATCCATGGAATTATCTTGGTCTTGTGGCTGGGGGGTCGAGATTGGGGTACATGGTACTTGCGTAGCTAAAGGGTTCTTGTATTGACTTAGGGAGGAGCTTGGATGAGTCTCAACAGAGGAAATAATGTTGGGGGTTTCTTGCTCAAGGATAATAGCTAGCGATTTGAAGCTATTGCTTGTGCAAGGGCCTTTTGGGTTGGGATGCATGGGAACTTTCTTTTGGTCCTTGTGTTTTGCTGGAACTTTTTCAAATCCTGCATCATCCTTTTCCAATTGAGATTTGCGAGGATCTAGTTGATTATTCTGAGAGCAATCTCGGAAAATGTGCCCGTGAGAATGGAATTTTCTACACTGAAAGGCAATGTGCTCATAATATAAGGTCTAGAGCCAATCTACGTCCCTGTATCTGAGGCAAATTGATGATGGTAGAGCTTTGGAGACATTAAGGTAAACACATATCCGAGCGTAGGAAGTATATTAGCCTTGAATGGTAGCCTCTTTTATCCATACAAAGGATCCTAGAGTATTTCCAATACCTTCTAGAATTTTCGAGCTCCAGTACTCCTGCGAAAGCGAGTATGGTCTGATATAGACTGAAGCTGCGGTGAAATCTTCCTTTTCCAGGCTAATTTTTTCTTTCCATATTCGCATGTATAGACCAATTGAATTAAAGAAATACGGGCCACCTTGGAAAACACGTTCTTGGTCTTCAGATGGGTTAGAAATTACTGTGAAGAATCCTTTTGAACCCAGTTTGACGGATACATCCCCCTTTGGCTTCCATCTAGTTTTGATCCACCATAAGAATGATTTTTATGATGGCCAGAGGCCCATAAATTTGCATATGAGGGTGTGGTATTGCATATATTGAAGATCCTGACCTAGGAGAGGAGATAGGATTTCATACTGCGGGATTTCCTCTGATTGTGGGATACGGGTCGATGGGATTTTCTTCTCAGCATTCGAGTTTAGTTGATTCTGAGTTGGGAGCAGTTCTGAGCTTTTCAGATCCTCCTTTCTCTGTTTGTTTCCATCGGGATGGTCAAATTAGGGGTAACATGAGTGGCGGTTGGTTGATGAGGCAGTCGGCTGCTACCAACCACCACGTTGAGGAAGGTGGTGGCGACTCCAACTTGAGCAGAGGCCGCCATTACTAGTTCAACAGTGCAGTACATGGTGGAAAAGTTGCAGAGCCTAAAATTTTGTCTTTGTTTTTGGGAGTCGTAGTCTACATAAATTCAAGGAAGTTATTGATATTGAGATTATCTACTGGTATGTTGATATAGTTTGTTTTCAAACTTAAATATCCAATAATATATATATATTTTTATCTACAATATTCTCATTCCATCCAAACAACAACGCAACTCAAACTTAACTCTATGCTTCTCTCCCTTTCAAATATATATTAATTTTGAGTCATATATATATATATATATATATATATATATATATAAAGGGATATTAGCCACCCTAAATTATTTCCTATAAAGTATTGTATATTCTTTCAATGCCATTAGATATTGCCAAAATGGTGGATATTAGCTAATAGCCGCCATAAAATGTTGGCCACTATTTCAAAGGTGGACAATAGCTTCCATAAAGTATCGACTGTATACTTAAAGTCATTAGATATTTGTACACTTAAAGTCATTAGATATTTGTTGAAGTGGAAGGTGGACAAGCAATGTAGGCATCAAATTTCAATGCGACGTGAGGAGATACACTCCTTTGAAAAACGTAAATTCACCCACAACATCAAACCCATGAGATATCCAAATGTTATCTCTAATGTACATTTCATCTCTTCATCTTATCTTTGTCCAAATGTTACTTTGAAAGAGACATGATGAGCTATTGATAACAAAATTACCATGACATCCACAATTTTCATGGTTTTTTTTTTACTTGTAACGTCAAAGTATCCCTAGGGTTTTGTATAATCAATATCGAGGAGTTTCAAGATTCTTGGAGTTTTTTTTGCTTCCAGATTCCATCATATGCATACCTTACCTAATGGCTTGTCTGAATTAGCAGGAACTCTTTTCCTTGTAATATTATTCTATTCCTAACTAAACATAAAGGCCATGCATCTATACATGACAAAGCCTTGTGATTTGTAATTACTCTGTCCAATCACCAATTTCTGAAGCAAGCATAGATATATTCTCCTTCCCATTTCCCCTTGGCATTAATTAGTTTTAGAGACAACCTCCCAACACTTCTTTTGCAAATTAATAGTGCACTAATAGGTGGTCCACTGACTCCTTATTGATTTTAATTTTATAGAGCACACATCTCCTTGGATCTTTCCAATACCTCTTTCTACAATTATCACAAGTCAAAACTTTGTTTGCTAGTGCAAACCATAATAATATTACTATTTTCAATGGACAACTCAACTTCCATATTGCCTTCCACCACCATTTCCTTTCACTTTCCTCACTCTCAACCCCCTTTCTTGATGTCCTTGATTCCTCTATTATCCTTAGTAATTCTTCTTCTAGAAATTCATAAAAACCCAAATAAAATTCCATAATATGTCTTGGACTCTTATATTTTTTGAAAGAATGTAATATTGCTTTCAATGTTTCTTTGGTTACCTCTTCCTCTAGGTCCTTATTTTGTTGATAATTAATCATTCTTGGGAAAAAGGATACCACTTTTAAAATCTTCATAATATGGTATTTGGTGGCTCTTGAAAAAGGACCTAAAATGTCTTACTCCTTAATCTTAGTGTATCTATCTCCTCTAATACCCTCTTTACAACCATAAATCTATCCAATCATTTTGACATTCTCTCACTTTCATTTCAAACATTCTTCTACGTTGGAACTATTTGCGGAGGTTCCACATCACAAAGTCCCAAGTCCTCCAACATCTTATTAGAAAAGCGAGCCAATAAATCCAACCTAGCTCTTTTTCGTCATATTTATCCTACTTTAAAATTCAAGTTAAGTTCACCTCCTATAATCATATAGTCCTTCTTGACATCCTCAATATCTTTTAGGTTTTCCTAGAAAATTTTCTTATCCCCATAGGGCCATACAAATTAACTATAGAGAAGACTTTTCTAGATTCCTTAACTTTTAGGTCAGTCTGGATACCTATAGGTAAAAAGGTTGAATTGATATGTTCCATAGTGTCTTTCCCACTAATTAGGATCCCACTTGATCTTTCTCTTGTGTCTATTGATTTAAAGCACCAATCTTTTAAAATTGAAAACAAAATCCCTATTGCCTTAACTCCTCCACACATGGTTTCTTGAATTAATATAACAATTGGGTTGTAAATGAAAAATCACCTTTTGAGTGCTAACTTCTTGTGGGTACCTCCTACCCCTCTAACATTCAAGGAAAGGATTTTCATTAGGTCATCTTCTTAGAGGCATTCCTTGCTCTAAGGTCCCTTTAATTGTCATTTGTTTTCCCTCTCTAATCTCCTTTTTGGCTTTTTTCTTTTTCAAGGTCATGAAGGATTTTCTTCCAACATATGAGGAATGCTCTAGGTTTAAGGCCATGTGTCCCTATGTTCCTTCTTGGAAAGATTCTTTTCCGAACCTAAGATGATATCTTGTCTTGTTCCTCCCTTCAAATTCCATAGCAATGTCCTCTTCATCTTTTTCCAAATTGATTATGTTAGGGATTTTTTCTAGATTTTGGGACCCCAACTCTACCCTTTTGAGCTTCCTTATGGACTTTCCTATTTGTTATAATTGGGTGCATATTTCTTCCCTATCCCTTGATTCTCCGATGGCCCTACCTAGGATTGAATTTTGGGCAAGACTTTCTATTATACATACTTCTTCTACTACACATAACTTTAAAGGAGATTGGGGTTTATTTAACACAATATCTTTTGCATACCTTTCTCTATAGCCTTGATTTGTCCTCCTGGATCTTACAAAAATGTGTCCTTCTTTTGGCTTTTATCCTTCGCTTTGCTAGGTTCATTCGTGCCCTTTTGCATATTTCCAAATTTTGTTCCTACTTTCATAACCTTCATTTATTTTTCCATTTTGAATTCTTGATATACTTCATGGTTTTATACACCTTTCATTCTTTTTCTATTTTCCCTTCATATTCATTTGGTTACAGGGATGGGACATTACTTCCATACATGGCCAATTATGTGATAGTTCAAACACCTAAATGGAATGTCCTAATAATTTAATACTGGGATAAAATTCCATTTACCCTAGATGATCTCTACCTCCTCTAGAAGATCCTCATGAAGATTGATTTCTACCAAGATTCTCACCACTCTTTTGTCGACTTTTGTGTTGAAATCCTCCTCCAAATCTATAAATCTCACTCTCCATCTCCTAGAACTTTCAAAACATCCTTACTCCACAATTCCTCCTAGTAGTTTTACCCAAATCGATTACAAAGTGCAATGATTCTCTTATGGGATCTAACCTTGGTTTCCATCTATGAACATTAAGATATGTATGCCTCGATACCATTTTTGTATCAACAACTGCATAGGTTTCGCTTTTGTTTTGAACTCAAATGCTAGCCATTCTCTAATCATAATGTAAAATTTAGACATATACTAAATATTTCTCCCCAATATAGCTCTTCTCATCTCCTTATAAAACCTTATGAGTCATGACATCTACTAGCCCATGAATTTACCTATAAATGTGTTTTCCATAGAGTCAAAATCTTTGCCATTCCAATGTCTTCATTGAGCACTAGTTTCACTCGGTATGTGCGTGTCCTAACACACTTCTTCCTCTGTTCAGTTTTATGATCATTTGAGTCCGGTAATGTTTCTTCCCCCTGAAGTCAATGTTAGGCTCCACCTACCAGTGATAGGGAGCCAAATCCTAGGCCCGAACTTCCCGATCGCCATTCCTTCCAGCATTCCTCGTAGCATGGCGCTTCCTCCAAGCAATTGAATCGCCCTCCGACGTAATCAATTCGTAACTTGATTAGAAGACGACCCGATATTTTTGACGGATATATTATATATAAATAAATAAAAGTGTAGTCTAAACGTTTTATTTTTTTTTAGCAGTTATCTAGTTATTTTTGATTTTTGATTTTGCTCAAAATCTAGTGAGGAATGGCTGGATTTGCAGATTTGAGTGGCTATGTTTGTATAATCCAAGTGTCTCAAGAGTTTTTCAATAAACATATAGCTATTTTATCCAAATTTACATTATCTGATTCCAACACCTATATATATATTGTTGTTTAAATTACATTTCTAAATACATATATCAAATTTAAAAATATCCCAAAAATTATTTAAAAAATAAAACGTTTAGAGTAAGCTTATATGCTAGAATCACTAGGTACAATGGATTGTATGAGAATAATTTCATTCCTCTTCGAATTAAATTATACGAGACTTAGTACTCTCGGGTACTATCTTTCTGCGGAGAAAGCTGTTAAAATACGATATTTCGTGCATATTTCAGCTGAAACAAGACTTTCAGCACGCTCGAGTACTATTGCTGCGCAGAGGAAGCGACTAACTGAGCGGCATGTTCACATGGTGTTTTCCAAAAAGGTAATAAAAAACCTTAAAGGT
Source organism: Picea engelmannii (assembly GCA_009831015.1). Lineage (NCBI taxonomy): Eukaryota > Viridiplantae > Streptophyta > Pinopsida > Pinales > Pinaceae > Picea > Picea engelmannii. Next base: position 7,479 of record WSFP011496991.1, read on the forward strand.
ATAATCACACGGTGCATTTTTTATTTGCTTTGATATATAGAAAATATACTCGTAAAAAATATGAATGATCGGTTATTATAGCATTTCAGATCGATCGAACTTTATAAACTCCCCTGCAACATACAACCTTCCCCAGAACACCTAAAATTTACTGTTTATTAATAACATCACACACGATCACTGACATGACTGTACTTCAAACATTTTAAATCGACGAGTACATCTCTGACACTATTTATTGGTAAGATCACACACTACCACTGTAGTGATTGCACCGTGCCTTTACTTGTGTTAAATTCGTACCCACCCAAAACGATTTGGTTAACCATATGGATTTGGATCGCCTACTCACCATTATTTTGTGTTCATAGGCGATAAACACTCTCACCATTATTTTTGCCATCTAGTCATGGATGTCACGGATGGTGGTATCAATGGTCTGCTATTCACACTATTTTTCGCTTGAATATCCCCTTTTCTGCTACGTTTCTTCCTCACGACATGGGCTATCCATGGAGCGCTTAAAAAGCAGGGCTTCAAAGATCCTCCTCCACGATTTATGCTCGGCAATCTATTGGATACTGCGAACATGATGCAGCAGGAGCTGCGCACAGACATGGCCTCCGTAGATCACAATTTCAGAAAGAGAGCTTTCCCATACTTGGTTGAGTGGTCTAGAAGATATGGTACTGTACTTCACAACTAATTTCTATGGGATGCTGGTCATGGGTTGTTTGTTTGTTTGTTGTAATTATAGGATCTGGAATTAAGTAACTTTGTGCAGGAGAAAAGTTTGTGATCTAGTTTGGTCACTAACCGAGAATTGTTCTGACCGATGCAGAATTGATTCGGCAGTTCTATCTTCCCAGCATTTGAATGACTGGAAGGTCTCCTCTGGTCCAGAAAATGGTTTCAGTTGTGTTGGGAAAAGGCGTGTTTAGTGTTAATGCTGAACATTGGCCTCACCATCGCCCAATCTGTGCGCAAGCTCAAGGTATGCAATGGTTTAGTTAAATTTATGTGGGAGTAAAATGGATTGAGTGGTTGTGAAATAAGTATAATTTCTTTCAAACAGTTATTATTATTATTATTATTCCACACTGATTGGACTGATACTTTTATATCATGTAGATGAATGGGGCGAGATTATAGAAAATTCAAGCGGGGGGCGTTGTGAAATTGAGTTAACCAAATATATTGATAAACTGACTGCAACATTATGTTGAGGGCTAAATTTGGAACAATTGTTCGAAGGCAGTTTGAAGAATTGATGATGCAGTCATTTCAGTTTCCATGGATGCCAGGTAGTAGGTACACTTCCAAATTCCCTAGCCAATTGCGAGATTGACTTTATAAGCCGTTTTCTTTAGAAATAGAACTCAATTAGTATTTAACTTCCCTTGCTAATTGTTAGATTGTGTTCGTAAGAGGTTTTGTTTAAAATAAGAACCAAAATTATTTCTATGGCTAATTGGTAGATTGTGTTCATTAGAGGGTTTTGTTTAAAATAAGAACCAAAATTATTTCTCTTGCTTGTGTTTATAAGAGGTTTTCTTTAAAATAAGAACCAAAATTATTTCTCTTGCTTGTGTTTATAAAAGGTTTTCTTTAAAATAAGAACCAAAATTCTTTCTCTGGCTAATTGTTAGATTGTGCTTATAAGAAGGTTTTGTTTAAAATAAGAACCGAAATTGTTTCTCTTGCTTGTGTTTATAAGAGATTTTGTTTAAAATAAGGATCAAAATTATTTCTCTTGCTAATTGTTAGATTGTGAAGAGGTTTTGTTTAAAATAAAAATAAAAATTAATTTAATTTGATTGATTGCTAATTGTTAAATTGTGTTCATAATTTTTTTTGTTTAAAATAAAAACCAAAATTAATTTAATTTAATTGATTAGAATGAAAACAAGATGCATATAATTTTTTCTTTGATATAAATTTAGCCATTACTTCTAAAACATACATTTCTATTATTCATTGACAAAGTTTTCCACAGTCCTCTTATCAGTCCACAAAATAATTAGTTCTGAATTTTGCATGAACTTTCATTACAATATTACAATGACATATAAAGTATGATGATAATTTTTGTTACAATTTGATGAGTTTATGAATGCATTTCTTCTACAGTCACGTTCATGTATTTTGTGTAAAAGGAGAAAAGTAAGGTGCTTGTACAGCTTGTGATGAGATACATTTTTATCTAAATTTTAATTTTAATATAAAAAAATTGTAAAAATAAATTAAAAATTTAAATTTAATTTACTTTAAATAGATTAATAAAACAGAAAAGTTTATATCTTCTTTCTTTAATTCTTATTTGAAAGTACAAATTAAGATAACTTTGTACTATATAAAAAAACTAAAATATATATATATATATATATATATATATAACTTAAATCTTAGTATCGAGAAGTTGGCACTTTTTAAATTTTTATTTATACTTAATAAATTGTGGATTAGATGTTCTATATATAATAAAATACAAACCATTCAAAAAATTAACATAATGTTCTTCCTTTTAACCCAAATCTCTTTTAAATACTTTAAAATATGTATCTGTGTTTTTTAATTGAGATAGTTCTATTCTAATATTTAATTCCACATAAAAGCCATTCAAAAAATTAACATAATGTTCTTCCTTTTAACCCAGATCTCTTTTAAATACTTTAAAATATGCATCTGTGTTTTTTAATTGAGATAGTTCTATTCTAATATTTAATTCCACTTCCAGGGTTAGTGTTTCTGTCTTTCTCCCTTCTAGCTGGTTCAAATTATGAACCCTCCTTCCAATTCAGTCAAGATTGGACAATTCAGTAAGATTGGACAAGGTTAAACTCATTAAGGGCCTTAGATTCCTCCTTCCCAAAGGGAGCTTGTTTCAGCAATGCTTTTACTTTATTCAGAATGATTATTCCTCCTCATTCCTAAACAGAGTTACTTTTAACACTGATGTCCCTCTTATGAGAAGTCAATTCAAGTAGATCTAATTCTAGCAATGTAAATCCATGGCAGTCGCTTTATGGCAAACCTAAGGTCATCTATCGTCCCTCAACATAGAAATTGCAGTAGCAAATTATCTCAGAGATCTGATCAAAGCATGCAGAACACGGACCCATTCACTTCAATCAATACCAATCAGGCCTGGAATTTGAGTGACTGTAAAATGTTTTTGTATGAGTTTAAAATTTTAAATACGTATTTGACAGGTAGACTTAACACTGGCATGTAAATAGTGATTAATAAAAAAAATTCTAAACCATATATTTTAAGTACAACCATAATAGCTGGTTTACAGGTACAGGCAGAAGAGGGTTGACAGTTGATAAAATCACTTTAAAGTTTGAAGGACTGTCCCTCCTAGGCTAACATAAGGAATACAAATAACCAAAAGTACAAATCTTTAATATGAAGATTAAGATTAGATGATTTGATTGTTCTTTATCCAATTCATGCAGCTTAATTTTAGCAGGTTTCCCTCAAGTGTAAAACTTATTATAGCATCATAACTTAGTTGTAAATTGGTAATGAGAACATTTATTATTGGTTATTATTAGTAAATGTACCACATAAAATGATTAAGGAGACAGATTTCCACAATTGCCAAATGTCTTTGGGTGGTGGGTCATTATCTTGTTTCCTTACCTCTAAAGAAGATGAGCTCTTAGCTAATCAGAAGCACTTTTAGATCTATCATATACCATCATTGCTGAGGGTAGAAGAGTGGAGTCGTATGCTTTCAAATAGCATCTAACCTTAATTCTACACATGAAACCAAATATTACTCTTTAATTGTACTTTAACTTCTATAATTATGTTATAATAACATTTAATTAATATTTTAATTATGTTAAAGTTACATATAATTGTTAGAGATAATGCCTAATTAATGCTACATACTAGAGTTTAGGGATTGAATTTGGTTTGCTGGAGGATGTTGAGAGATTCTCTCAACCTCTCCCTCGAAGAGTGGAATAAGTTGGATCTCACAACACTTATTTTTAAGTGTGATGTATCACTGTGTAATGTATGCAATACAATATTATTTCTGTGTATATTTTGTGTCTTTCTGCTCTCATGAATTCCAAATTGGTATCAGAGCCATTGAGGTAAAGGAGTTGCATGGATTCGATGCTAAGGACGTGATCCTACTGTACGTTGTATTTGTATACTATGCGGTCACCTCCAAAGAATGAGTCGCCACTCTGATTCGAAAGAATGAGCTGTGCGTTGAGTCTGTGATCCTGTCGTGATGTTGTGTGAGTAAATCTGCACACCACTTGCAAAAGAGCAGAAGCCGCCATTGCTATTGGAGACATAGCTTCCAACCGTCTGCTTTCCAATCGATCTTCGTTGGAATTCAGGGATCGCCTTCCCTGTTCATATCTGTGAAGGAGCCGAAAGGTCCATGTTCATATTCATGAAGGAGGAGCGTTGTCAAACAAAGAAATCACAAAGCCTGTAAGGGGAAGTGACAAAGAGGAATAGATCTGCACGGTGAGAGAGCGTCCATATGAGATAGATCTGCGTACAAGAAAATAAACCCGTGGAGAAGGCACCATCGTTGCAAGTGAGGGAGGATCCATCAGGAAGCATGTCAATAACCTCCACACTAGTCACATTGTGACATCACTGTAGATTTGTGCAGAGATGATTGTGTACAGACGTGTTTGTTGCATTGGAATTGATCTGCATCATTGTGCAATAAACCTATGCATTGACATCTGAACCATGGAAACGAGATTGGTGCAAGGCAAATCTTTTGTGAGGTAAAATGGATTCTATACCTATGGAGAAGTTTAATGGTTTCAATTTCCATACATGGAAAGTTAAAATTCAAATGCATCTAATGAATAGAGGTGTGTGAAGCATAGTAAAAGGCACTGAAAAAGCTCCTAGTGACCCTAGACTTCTGGTTGAATGGGAAAAGAAGGAAGAAAAGGATAAAGTTATTATTGGTTTGGCTCTTTCAGACACGCAATTGCATTTGATTAATTTGGAAAAACCATCTAAAGAAATTTGGGAGCAATTAAGTAAATTATTTGGGGAAAAGGCAATGAATGCAAAGTTTTCTTTAAAGATACAACTTTTTAGCCTCAAAATGCATGATGAGACCCGTCTCTCTACTCATATAAACGAGTTAATGTCTCTCTTTAAGCAATTAGCTGACACAGGTACCGAGGTAGATCCAGAAGATGCTAAAGCAATTCTATTGAATAGCCTATCTTCTAAATATAGCAATGTTGTATTCACATTAAATCAATTACCCTCACAATCATTGGAAGGAATGGTAGCATCATTATTATTTGAAGAAAAAATGACATATTCTGAAGACTCAGATGTAGGTAGTCAGCATGAAATTGCACTATTTTCAAAAGGTAAGATGAGAAGAAGCAACGGTTCAACATAATGTTTCTACTGTCACAAGATTGGACATATAGCCTGGAATTGTAGAATTCGTGCTAGGGATCTTCTGAATGGCAAAGAAACTGCGAACATTGCCAACTTGGATGACTTATCAGAATCAAAGAGTGACGAAGAACCGTGAGAGTCATCTCTCAAACTGTTCTAGAAAAGGGAAAGGGGTGGTATGCTTAAAGTTTTTTTTATGTGTGTTAGTGTTTAAAGTTTTTTTTTATATATGTTTATGTAAAAGAATTATTGTTACTTGATATAAACTGGCAGCCCCGGTTTCAAGAATAACGATTCTTATGAGGTCATCTTGTATGATCGAATTTTGAGGACATCACGTACCTAGACTACCTTTCTAGAAACTGACAGATAGCCGAAAGAAAAATATCTGACAGATGGAGGTATGTTCATAGGATGCTTCATTACTTGACAACTTTTCTCATGGATGTCAATATTGTCTATTGTGCAAGTTCATTAATGATGGTTTGAAGAATTTACATTTTAAATGAGTTGAATGGTAAGCTCGAAGATGAGGATGAGAAAGACCGCAGTCCAGAGGCATCAGAGTGAGTGTAGAAGTTGGTGAAGACAATGCTAGACAACGTGTTGTAACATTTTCTGTTATGTAATTTGTGAAGTTTTGTAATGTAGCCATTAGGGGGGGTGTTAGAGATAATGCCTAATTAATGCTACATACTAGAGTTTAGGAATTGGATTTGGTTTGCTGGAGGATGTTGAGAGATTCTCTCAACCTCTCCCTCGAAGAGTGGAATAAGTTGGATCTCATAACACTTATTTAAGTGTGATGTATCACTGTGTAATGTAGGCAATACAATAAATTATTTCTGTGTATATTTTGTGTCTTTCTGCTCTCATGAATTCCAAATATAATCTCTATTTTTATTTTGTAATTTAATTGATGTAGTAATCACACATGTTTGTAGTCTAATTTTTTGCTTAAGTTCATGTGTGACCTCTACTGGTCGATAACATTGATACTTCTCCGTAGTCTTTAAGTGTTGGATCATTTTCCTTATTCTTTTTCTAATGATGTGTAATTTTTTTTTTATGGATATTTAATATTTGGATAAGTTCTTGTCATTTCCCTTTCTTTTTAACTACTTAAAAAATATTTTCATAAACATACTAAAAAAATAAAAAATAAATCATAATAGGTAAAGAGTTTATGATTTCTTAATCATATTATTTATTTTTATTTTATATTTAAATAACTTGAATTAAATGTATATTTACATTGACATCTATATTTAAAAAGTGCATTCCTTTTATTATTCAACATCCATTTATTTGAAAATGTCAAATATCTTTGCTCC
>WSFP011497000.1:0-14226 GCA_009831015.1 Picea engelmannii
GACCTTAGGAAGCTTTGCTCGTTACAGAGTTGTGTCCTCCACCGTTTGGTTACTCTTCCAAACATATGGAGAGTTTGCGTTGCCTCCTGCTTCGTAGACTTATGATTAACAGATATGCTACCCGAGTCTTATCACTTGTCGTGATATTGTCCAAGGGAAGTTTATTACTTAGCCTGAGTCGGCCACTCTGCAATATGTCTCTTGTCCGCATACCCGTCCATCCTGAACGTCCAATCAAGTCTTTGTTCGAAATCACTGAATCCTTCAGTCCAATCATCAAGATTATCAAGTCCGTAACCGACGAGCCATCGAAGACCTCTGGGTAGTGTAGTCGTACACTCACACTCCTACCCGAGTTTTAGAATACTTTGAAGTCGTTTCTCGAGCTCTGAAGTACAACCATCAGGCCGAATCAGCTTCTGAGAGATGGATACTTCATATGTATATCTTTCTGATTTCGAGATGTAGCCCCGCTGTGTATTGTTTGCGGCTACTCTTTCTAGTTATTTGACATGGATCTACAGTGTATTTGATTGGTAGCCATGGTTATGATTTATCCCGAGCATGGGTATGCCCGCCTCGGTGAGACATTTGATATTTTTTGCAGACGACACTTCCCGATTCCTTATTCCTGGCCTCACTCATTCAGCATCTCAGTACAGATTGGTAAATAATTGGTAATGTATTTCGGCCATCAGATGCTCTTTTGACCTCACACATTAGGGGGCATCTGTTATAACCCTAAAATGCACTACACAGGTTTACCTGGCATCAGGCCAACTCATGCCTCTTCCTAGCCAAAGCCATGCTGAACAAATCCTCAAAAAACCACTTAAATCAAGGAACCCGCGCCCTAACCTTTCACTGGGCGCAGGTAACCGCTTGCTGGCCTTCTACTGCACGCGGGTGACCGCGGGCTAACCCACTACAGCCCGCGTTTACCTAACAAAGCAAAAAATCAGGGAAGTTTCCGCCGGGACGAAGAGATTTTTGTCAGTTAACTGGAACTCCCAGCCATGCATGGACGAGAGTTCGCCAAAAACCCTAGCTCCTTCTAGCCTATAAAAGGAGGGGTAGGGGTACTATTCAAGGGGGAAAAAATCATAGCAAAGAAACTCTGCCAAATTGCCAAGTCCATTATTGTCCCAACCCTTTAGCCTTGCCTCAAGCTTTAGGAGAAATTCATGCAACAACAGTTGGAGGACAAAAGAAGAGGAGGAGCCCAGGATCAGGATCGAGGAACGGTGGCCGGTCTCATAATTCATTGTAAGTGATTCATATTGAGACTAATGAAAAATATGTTTTTCCCGTCCCAAATACATGAGTCTCATCTATGTTATTTTATTTATGTTTTATCTCTAACCCTCTAGTAGATCAGTAGCATGCATGCGTATTCTTGCCGTGATTGCAGAAAGCTTTGTGGAAGGGGCAGCAGCAGCAAGGAGATAAAGGCTCAACGGAGGATCTACTTCAATCATCGACAAAAAGGTGAGTTGATTCTTCCCATGTTTGCATGAGAAAAGGGGTTGAGATTTTGGGTAGAAGGTTAAAAGTTAAGTCTTAAGGGTCATGATCTACGTACAAGCTCAAAGCCCTAGCTTGTTAGTCTGTAGGGTAGAATACCCCACAACAAACTATCTGATAAGCTCTTGTTGGTGCGCTATCCTTGGGAAAGGTGCGCTACCCTTTGTTTGGCTATCTAGCCTAGGGTTTTCTTCTGAAATGATTCTCTATCAAGGTTAAGGTGCTTGGAGGGTGGCTTCAGCCTATGGTTGGGTGACAAGGGTATTTTCAATGGTAAAATGAGCACACATATTTCATATTCTAACAGTAACCCCCTGTATGCAACGAAAACATCAAGTGGTAGAATGTTGGGTATGTGTTATATTATTTGCATGGTTAGAACTAGTGTCTACGTTTCACTGAGCGTGCAGGGGGGTAGAGTGCCCCCTTTCTCGAGGGTCATAGGGGTTCGAGGGCAGCGCCCCTGAAAAAAGAAAAAAATTGGTGGTTCTTTGTGTCCGTTTTTGGGCGGTTTTTCGACACATGGTTTTCGTTGATGGTTTTCTATTTCCGGTTAAGGAATTAGGGTTGTTAACTAATCCAGGTTATTGGATTAGGGTTTTGGATGCTACAGGACCCTATATGTATATTGTATTGTAAACAATGTATGAGATGATGAATATAGAATATGTTGGTTTTCCCGGTTTGGGTTTCCAAGGGAAAAATCTATGTGTAATGTGTGTATTTTCCATTGTATCTTTTCTGTTCTTTTATTGAAAAACTGTTTGAAGTAAATAGTTGTACAATATTAAAATCTACACTACTCAGTACTCTACTTCTACTGAAGAAAGAGAAATAACATGTTGTTTCTTACAGCCCCAAGTGACAGGTCCTGAACCAAAGCTAAAAACATAACCTGCAAAAGACTTTTGATCATCATGGTCGTTGACCCAATTTGAATCAGTGAAACCAACCAATAAATAAATCTCCCCTGAAATGTAATGTATCTTGAACTGAAATGTACTCGATACATACCAAAGTATTCCTTTAGTTTCTTTCTAATGGATTCCATGAGGTGTTTGCATATACAGAGCAATAAGACCAACAACAAAGGAAAGATTAGGATGGGTATGAGTGAAGTATAAGAGGCTACCAACTAATTGACGATACAAAGTGGCATCAACTTTGGGAGAAGTATAGGTGGTAGTAATCTTGACTCTAAACTGAAAGGGAAAAGGGTCTAGTTTAGAATCTTCCATGTGAAACCGAGGAAGAAGGCCACATGCATACTTAGACTGGGAAAGAAAAATTCGTTCCTTAGTTTACAAAACTTGGAGGCTAAGAGAATAGTGCAAAAATCCTAAGTCTGTCATTTCAAATTTATTCTTAAGGTTGGTTTTCACATGGTTTAAAATTTTTAAGTCACTACCAGTAAGGATAAGGTCATCAACATAAATGAAAAGGATTATGAGATAGATTCCTACTTTCTTGGTATATACATTTGGATCAAAATGACATCTAGAGAATTCGGTGTCAAGAAGAAAGTTGTCCATTTTGGCATACCAAGATCGAGGATCTTGCTTAAGAGCATAAAGAGATTTCTTAAGGTGACAAACAAGGCTAGAGACATTTTGAAAATATCCAAGAGGTTGTTCCGTGTATATTTCTTCTTGCAAATCCCCATGCAAGAAGGAAGATTTAACATCCATATGATGGACTTGCCATTTAAATGAGGAAAAAAGGGTAAGAACAAGGCATATGGAGTTCATTTTGGCTACAGGGGAAAAGGTTTCATTAAAGTCAATTCCTTCAACTTGGGAAAATCCTTTGGTAGCTAACTGAGCCTTGTGTCTTTCAACACTTCCATCTGATGCATACTTAGTTCTATAGGCCCATTTACATCTAACAAGTTTTCTTCCTTTTCAAAGAGGTACAAGATCCTAAGTATCATTTTCCATTAAAGAACGATACTCTTCATTCATTGTTGTATCCCAATCTGGAGGACCTGAAGCTTTTGCAAATGTCTTTATATCATGAGTCTTTGAAACTTGAGCCAAAAGAGAAGAGGCTCACTGGAACTATGAACATGTCTAATGCTGATTTGAAGGATCACCAAAAAGATCACCAACTTCTTCTCATGTTGAATGGACCCATCTAGGAAGCGGTGGTGTTGGTGTTGCTTTAGGTTCAATGGACTCATTTGGAGGAAGGTGAACATGCAGAGGTGGATTTTCATCCTCACTGTCGTCATCTGAAGAAAAAACCAGAATAGGAACAAAACAAGGCACAAATGTCGAAAATGGTTCACAGGACAAAGAAGGCACAATGTGTTGCATTTGTATGGACCACATATTTTCCTCCATTATTTGTTCTTAATCTTTGAATTTGATGTCCATATTGTTTTTCTACAAGGGCATTGTAGGCCAAGAATTTGGTAAAAGCTTCGTTCTTAAGTTTTAATAAGTATACCCAAGTGCATCTGTAAAAGTCATCAACGAAAGTTAAGAAATACTTGCACCCAGAAAAGGAAGGAGAAGAAAGTCGACCACACAAGTCACTGTGAATAAGCTGTTAAGGGGTCGAGGTATTCCAAGAGGCATGTTTGTCAAGAACACAACTGGCACAAACACCATGTCTGCATGAAACAAGAGGAAAACCATTCACCATTTGTTGATTACATAGTTGGTGTAATGAGTGATAGTTTAGATGACCAAACCACTTATGCCAACATTTTCTCAAGTTATTGTTGTGAGCAACAAAAATTGATGGAAAATATGATGACCCAAAGTTGTCAAACTTATACAACCTTGTAATATCATCAGTAATTTCAGTTGCAAGAGCATGTTGAGGATCTTTTAGATCCTTGATTACAACTTGATGAGGTAAAAACTCTATGGTTTTACCTTCACCTGAATGTGTTATTTGATATACTGATAGAAGGTTATAAGAAATACTTGTAACACATAATACATCATTGAAATAACCATTATTTACATGAACCATTCCAAATCCTACAACACTAAGAGATTTATCATCACCATTTTTTTTTTCTCGGTGTTACATTCATTAGAGCAGAAAATATGGCTTTATCCTTAGCCATATGATAAGATTATCCATGATCAATAAGCCACTCATCAAAAGAAGAAGTATAAGTTTCATTGAAGGAGAAATCAAAAGCATAAAGTGCATGCCCATGAGAAGAAAAAGAAGAAGTATAGTCAATATTGATCTTGTGCTTCTTCATTGTTGCTTCTAAAGCTTCCATATTCTTAAAGTATTTGGAATCATCATGATCATCTTTCCCACAAAAGTTGCAATGTCTTCCAGTATTCTTACTTTTAGATTTTTATCATTTTTCCCCATTAGGAGTGGAAGTTGGTTGAGTGGGTTTGGGACCCTTGTTTTTCTTTTTGTTGTGGAGAGGATGTTGCTTCTTGGGATTTTTTTATTTATGTTTATGTTGGGACACTAAGGCTTTGGTGGAGGTACTTTCACTGTTGATCACTCCAAATTGCACAAGCTTATCTTGCTCTCTAATCAAATCATCACAAAAGGATTCAAGAGAGGGATTTTTATAAACATTCCCTAGAGCTTCACTGGTGGCATAAAAGGTAGATACAAACACTAAATATGCACTACCGAGCTTAACAATAATAATATATATGAAACACTCTTCTTCCAGTTTTATGTTACATTCTGCACATAAAAGCCTAAGTGTTTTGAACTTAGATAAATAGTCTTCAATGCAAGAAAAATAATTTGGACTTAAAGTCATTATCTGATTTTTCGATCTGGTGGGCTCAAATAATATTGTGCTTACCAAACAAAGAATCAAGCCTTCTTGAAGCTTCATCAAGATCATCAATTCCTTAAAGGTGAAACCTTAAATCAAGAGAGATGGACATTCCAATCAGTCCACATGCTTCGTCATTCTTATTTTCCCATTTGATTTTCTATTCATAATTAGTAGGTTCTAGTTCTTTTCCCAAGGTAATCTGGTACAATCCTTTACTTCTTAATAAATCCTCTAGATGGGATTTCCATTGGAATTAGTTGGTACTGGTAAGCAAAATATCACTGGAAGAATCCATATTAAATATGTAGATAATATGGATTTAAAAATTGAACCTGATGGTTTGGATGGAAAAATCTTGAAAAATTAGGTTGTTTAAAAAAAAAGGCACTGAAAACAAACTTTGGATGTGAAATTTATGCCCTTTTGAAAAAAATGCATAAACGGTAACCAAAGAGCCACGTGGCAAATATAAATTAGTCCACGTGGTGATAACCCTCCCAATAAGTTCACTTTTACAAATAAGTTGCTTATGAAGTTACCCACTTTTTATAAAATAAGCGGGGATTACAATGAAGTTACTTTTTAAAGGAAAGTTACATGCAAAATAAATAACTTTAAAATAAAATATTAAAGATACTTATAGTGATTCACTTTTATAATTGGAGTGAAATACACTTTACAATGGATGCATGAACTTTTAAAAAAAAAGTAACAAAAAAAAGACTTGAACTCAAGACCTCTTACTTAATAAAGAAACTTTTAACCAAGTGAGCTAGAGAAAAACACATTGTATTGTTTGGAAGGAGAATTGTTGATGTTGTTGTTGTGGAAGACAACCTTGGAGAGCGTGCTCATAAAAAATATTTTCAAGCAATATTTTTTTTTTGCTCTGGATCTGACTAAAATGGTCGTATCTTGGGAAAACATAAAAATTTTCAAGTGAAACGAAAAGCGTTATTGACTTAAACGAACGCTCCATATACAATGGAATAGTCCTCTTAGCCCAGAAATGTATGAAAATCGCAGAAAATAGAGATGAGGCAACACGACTTCACAATATCGATCTACAATGAGAGCGGGTCTTCATATGCACTTTGATACGATGTTCGAAAACACATGTATTCCAACAAAGGACAAACACCTTCAGTAACCACTCGCACAACTAGATCACAGATCAACACACCAATATTTTGACGTGGTAAAACCCCTACGGGGAAACATCTACGACCCTAACCAACGTGGACACTTGTGCAATTTATTAATGCAAAATAAATTTATAGAGAGATTTTACAAGAGAGTTTCTCACAATCGATCATCGGAAAATGACCTTCCATGCTATTTAAATAGAGATCATGGACCAATCAGGTTCTAAGCCACATATCAAAGTAGCTTTTAAGATTGAGGAGAATATGAACCATCAGATCATTCTATGTCGAGAACATATCGTGACCGTCAAATTTCCTAACTACAAATGCATACTAAAGAAATAGACTTTTACCTAACGACACATTAAACCAATTTGATATCAATTAACTCCTAAGTGTCTAAATATCCTAACAAGAGTTCCTTAGAAAATAAACCTAGGTGTTGAGCCAAACCCCGAGCCAATTCCCAATGAAAAACCAAAAGAAGGAAAACTGCAATTTACCTGAAGAGAGATAGCTTCAAGTATTCCCCTCAGAGAAAGAGTGTCAACATCCTCCATTTGGTTCCCCAAATCTGAAACAATAGAACAAGAACCTAATCCACAGTCATTCAAGGGGAAAGTTGGCGTAGTCTAGATCAAGTCGCCATCCAAAGGGTTCGATGAATAGTCTATCGGGTCAATATCCTCATCCATAGAAAGAAGTAGGTTTGTTATCCATGTGACAAGAACAGGGAAAACTAAGAAGAACTTGAGTAAATCACAATGAAGATTTACTATTCTACAACTATTTCCTATCCTAACCCCGACAGTCTGTGGTTAGGGTTTTCACATACTACCCCCAATTTCCAACTCCAATTTAATCTTTTGTTTCTTCATGAGTATTTCATCCTCTTGCAACTCATAACAATCAAATTTATGTTGTAAATTGTCTTGTTGTAATGTTTCTATTATTTTTAAATATTGTTTATCTGAATTTGCAACCTCTAAAATTCTGTCTTTTAAATTTGTGTTGGTTGTGCTAATGGTTGAAATATGCATTTCATGAGCTCTTGTGTTGAGTGCATCAACCACCTAATTTTCTTTGTCTTTGATATGTTTAATTTCAAAGTTATATTCACTCATAAATTCCATCCATCTAGTTTGTCTGGCATTTAATGTTGGATGTCCAAACAAATGCTTCAGACCACAGTGGTCTATACTTAGCTCAAATATTCTCAACATAAGGTAATGTCTCCACATTTTTAATGCATGGACAATGGATGTTAATTCCAAGTCATGTGTAGCATAATTGCTCTGATGCTCCTTTAGTTTTCGGGACTCATAACACACCACATGATCTTTTTGAGTGAGGAAACCATTGATCTCTTCCTTGCACACATCCATGCACACTACAAAATATTCATCCATAACTGCAATATTTAATATTGACACACTTGCCAAAATGTCCTTCAGTTGCTGAAAGCTCTCTTCACACTCAGAAGTCCATTCAAATTTCATCCCCTTCTTTTGAAATGAAGTGATTGGGCTTGCAATCTTTGAAAATCCTTTTATGAACCTTCAATAATAACCCACAAGACCCATGAATGATCTGACCTTTGGCACATTTATGTTGGTTGTGGAGCCTGATTATCTTTCTGATTCAAAGGTTTGTTTTAGTCGTTCTTGGATCCCATTTCCTGACAGGGGTGTGTGGGGGGTCTTTCTCCCCCACTATTTTCATTAGTGGGGTTCAAGGGGGTCTAGAGGGGGTGGCGAAATTTTGGGAAAAATTGCTCCCGAAGAAAAATTTTGGAAAATTTGCCTTGTAAAATATTGTAATTTCTTAGTCAATCTAGACCATTCATTAAAAGGTCGTAGATCTGACATTAGAAGTTATGTTAGGGATTTTTTCATTAGAAGGAAACCCTCTTTTATGTATAATGGATTTGTATTGTCGCTGTGAGTGATAGAGAATATTGTATTCTGAGAGAGGAGACTGTGAGAAAAAGAAGAGGAAGTTACAATGAGTGTGTTGTAGGTTGTATCATTTAGTTGTTGGATAATAATAAAGGAAGGACCCGCCAATTTATCTAGTGGACATAGCCCACCAGAGAAATAAGTTTCTTATGAAGTGACCCACTTTTATAAAATAAGAGAGGAATACAATGAAGTTACTTTATAAAGGAAAATTACTTGCAAAATAAATAAATTTAAAATAAAATATTAAAGCTACTTATAGTGATTCACTTTTAGAATTGGAGTGAAATACACAATGTATGCCTGAACTTTTTCAAAAAAAAGACTTGAACTCAAGACCTCTTACTTAATAAAGCAACTTTTAACCAAGTGAGATAGTGCAAAATGCATTGTATTGTTTAGAAGGAGGATTTTTGTTGTTTTTGTTGTGGAAGACGACCTTGGAGAGCATGCTCATAAAAAATTATTTTCATGCAAGAAATGGTTTTTGCTCTAGATTTGACTAAAATGGTCGTATCTTGGGAAAACATAAACATTTTCGAGTGAAACAAAAAGCATTCTTCACTGAAACGAGCGCTCCAGATGAAATGGAATAGTCCTCTTAGCCCATAAATGTATGAAAATGGCAGAAAACATAGATGAGGCAACACGAATTCACAATATCGATCTACAATGGGAGTGGGTCTTCATATGCGCTATGATACCATGTTCAACAACATAAGTATTCCAACAGAGGATAAACAACTTCAGTAACCACTCACACAACTAGATCAAAGATCAACACACTGATATTTTGACGTGGTAAAACCTCTACAGGGAAACATCCATGACCCCAACCAACGTGGCCACTTACGCAATTTATTAATGCAAAATAAATTTATAGAGAGATTTTACAAGAGAGTTTCTCACAATCGATCATCGAAAAATGACCCTCCATGCTCTTTAAATAGAGGTCATGGACCAATCGGGTGTTAAGCCATGGATCAAAGTAGCCTTTAAGATCGAGGAGAATATGAACCATTAGATCATTCTATGTTGGGAACATATCATGACCGTCAAATTTCCTAACTACAAATGCATATTGAAGAAACACACTTTTACCTAACGACACATTAGACCAAGTTGATCTTAACTAAATCCTAAGTGTATAAATATCCTAACAAGAGTTCCCTATGAAACAGTCCTAGGTGTCGAGCTAAACCCCGAGCCAATTCCCGATGAAAAACCAAAAGAGGAAAAACTGTGATTTACCAGAAGAGAGATAGCTTCAAGTATTCCCCTCAGAGTAAGAGTGTCAACATCCTCCATCCGGTCCCCCAAATATGCAGCAATAGAACATGAACCTAATCCACAGTCAATCAAGGAGACAATTGGTGTAGTCTAGATCAGTTTTCCATCCAAAGGGTTCGGTGAATAGTATATTGAGTCAATATCCTCATCCATAGAAAGAAGTAGGTTTGTTATCCATGTGGTAGGAACATAGAAAACTAAGAAGAAACAGAGTAAACCATAGTGAATATTTACTATTTTGAAACTACTACACATCCTAACCCTGGTAGTCTGTTGTTAGGGTTTTCATAGACTACCCCCATCTTCCAACTCCAATTTAATCTTTTATTTCTTCATGAGTATTACATCCTCTTGCAGCTCATAATAATCAAATTTATGTTGTAAATTGTCTTGTTGTAATGTTTATTTTATTTTTAAATATTGTTGATCTGAATTTGCAGCCTCTAAAATTATGTCTTTTAAATCTGTGGTGTTTGTGCTAATGGTTGAAATATGCATTTCATGAGCTCTTTTGCTGAGTGCATCAACCACCTGATTTTCTTTATCTTTGATATGCTTAATTTCAAAGTCATTATTCACTCATAAATTCCAGCCATCTAGTTTTTCTGGTAGTTAATGTTGGATGTCCAAACAAATGCTTCAGACCATAGTGGTCTATCCTTAGATCAAATCTTCTCCCCATAAGGTAGTGTCTCCACATTTTTAATGCATGGACAATGGATGATAATTCCAATTCATGTGTAGCGTAATTTTTCCCATGTTCCTTTATTTTTCGGGACTCATAACACACCACATGATATTTTTGAGTGAGGAATCCCTTCAGATCTTCTTTGCACACATCCATGCACACTACAAAATCTTCATCCATATATGCAATATTTAATATTGACACACTTGAGAAAATGTCCTTCAGCTGTTGAAAGCTCTGATCCCACTCATAATTCCATTCAACTTTCATCTCCTTCTTTTGCAAAAAAGTGATTGGGCTTGCAATCTTAGAAAATCCTTTTATAGACCTTCAGTAATAACCGACAAGATCTATGAATGATCTGACCTCTAACACATTTCTATTGGTTGTGGAGCCTAATTATCTTCCTGATTCAAAGGTTTGTTTCAGTTGTTCTTGGATCCCATTTCCTGACAAGGGGGTGTGGGGAGGCTTCCCCCCCCCCCACTATTGTCATCAGGGGGGTCGAGGGGGGGTGGCGACATTTTGGGAAAAATTGCTCCCAAAGCGAAATTTTGGGAAAAAATTCCTTGTAAAATATTGTAATTTCTTAGTCAATTTGGACCATTCATTAAAAGGTCGCAGATTTGACAATATAAGTTATGTTAGGGATTATTTTCCCTAGAAGGAAATCCTCTTTTATGTATAAGGGAATTGTATTGTGGTTGTGAGTGATAGGGAATATTGTATTTTGAGAGAGGAGACTGTGAGAGAAAGAACATGAAGTTACATAAGGTGTGTTGCAGGTTCTATCCTTCATTTGTTGGATAATAATAAAGGAAGGACATGGAAATTTCTTTGGTGGACATATCCCACCAAAGAAATAAGTTGCTTATGAAGTGACCCACTTTTATAAAATATGTGGGGATTATAATGAAGTTACTTTATAAAGGAAAGTTACTTGAAAAATAAATAACTTTAAAATAAAATATCAAAGCTACTTATAGTGATTCACTTTTAGAATTGGAGTGAAATACACTTTACAATGGATGCCTGAACTTTAAAAAAAAAAGTAACAAAAAAAAGTCTTGAACTCAAGACCTCTTACTTAATAAAGCAACTTTTAACCAAGTGAGCTAGTGAAAAATGCATTGTATTGTTTATAAGGAGGATTGTTGTTGTTGTTGTTGTGGAAGACAACCTTGGAGAGCATGCTCATAAAAAAATCTTTTCACGCAAGAAATGGTTTTTGCTCTAGATCTGACTAAAATGGCTATATCTTGGGAAAACATGAACCTTTTCGAGTGAAATGAAAATCGTTATTGAATGAATCGAGCACTCCAGATGAAATGGAATAGTCCTCTTAGCCCATAAATGTATGAAAATTTAAGAAAACAAAGATGAGTCAACATGACTTCACAATATCGATCTACAATGGGAGCAAGTCTTCATATGCGCTCTGATACCATGTTCAACAACACATGTATTCCAACAGAGGAAAAACACCTTCAATAACCATTCACACAACTAGATCAAATATCAACACACCAATATTTTGACGTGGTAAAATCCCTATGGGGAAACATCCATGGCCCTAGCCAACATGGCCACTTGCGCAATTTATTAATGCAAAATAAATTTATAGAGAGATTTTACAAGAGAGTTTCTCACAATTGATCATCGGAAAATGAGCCTCCATGCTCTTTAAATAGAGATCATGGACCAATCGGGTGCTAAGACATCGAACAAAGTAGCCATTAAGATTGAGGAAAATATGAACCATTGGATCATTATATGTTGGGACATATCATGATCATTCAATTTCCTAACTACAAATGCATACTAAAGAAACACACTTTTACCTAATGACACATTAGACCAAGTTGATATTAACTAACTCCTAAGTGTCTAAATATCCTAAGAAGAGTTTCCTAGGAAACAGTCCTAGGTGTCGAGCCAAACCCCGAGCCAATTCCCGATGAAAAACCAAAAGAGGGCAAACTGAGATTTACCTGAAGAGAACTAGCTTTGAGTATTACCCTCAGAGCAAGAGTGTCAACATCCTCCATCTAGTCCCCCAAATCTGCAACAATAGAACACAAACCTAATCCACAGTCAATCAAGGAGACAGTTGGAATAGTCCAGATCAAATCGCCATCCAAAGGGTTCGATGAATAGTCTATCGAGTCAATATCCTCATCCATAGAAAGAAGTAGGTTTGTTATCCATGCGACAAGAACAGAGAAAACTAAGAAGAAACTGAGTAAACCAGAGTGAAGATTTACTATTTTGCAACTATTGCCTATCCTAACCCTGGCAGTCTGTGGTTAGGTTTTCGCAGACTGCCCCCATCTTCCAACTCCAATTTAATATTTTATTTCTTCATGAGTATTCCATCCTCTTGCAGCTCATAATAATCAAATTTTTGTTGTAAATTGTCTTGTTGTAATGTTTCTTTTATTTTTAAATATTGTTGATATGAATTTGCAGCCTCTAAAATTTTGTCTTTTAAATCTGTGTTGGTTGTGCTAATGGTTGAAATATGCAGTTCATGAGCTCTTTTGTTGAGTGCATCAACCACCTGATTTTCTTTGTCTTTGATATGATTAATTTCAAAGTCATATTCACTTAGAAATTCCAACCATCTAGTTTTTCTGGCAGTTAATGTTGGATGTCCAAACAAATTCTTCAAATCACAATGGTCTGTCCTTAGCTCAAATCTTCTCCCCATAAGGTAATGTCTCCACATTTTTAATGCATGGACAATGGATGCTAATTCCAAGTCATGTGTAGCATAATTTCTCTCATGGTCCTTTAGTTTTCAGAACTCATAACACTGCACATGATCTTTTTGAGTGAGGAATCCACTGAGCTCTTCCTTGCACGCATCCATGCACACTACAAAATCTTCATCCAGATATGCAATATTTAATATTGACACACTTGAAAAAATGTCCTTCATCTGTTGAAAGCTCTCTTCCCACTCAGAAGTCCATTTAAATTCCATCCCCTTCTTTTTCAAAGAAGTCACTGGGCTTGCAATATTTGAAAATCCTTTTATGAACCTTCGGTAATAACCAACAAGACCCATGAATGATCCGACCTCTAACACATTTCTATTGGTTGTGGAGCATGATTATCTTCCTGATTCATAGGTTTGTTTTAATAGTGCTTGGATCCCATTTCCTAACAGGGGGTGTGGGGGGGCTTTCCCCCCCACTATTGTTATCAGGGGGTCCAAGGGGGTCCAGGGGGGTGGTGACATTTTGGGAAAAATTGCTGCCGAAGCAAAACTTGGGGAAAATTTTCCTTGTAAAATATTGTAATTTCTTAGTCAATATGGACCATCCATTAAAAAGTCATAGATCTGATGGTAGAAGTTATGTTAGGGATTTTTTCTCTAGAAGACAACCCTCTTTTATGTATAGGGTAATTGTATTGTGGCTGAGTGATAACGAATATTGTATTATGAGAGAGGAGATCGTGAGAGAAAGAAGAGGAGGTTACAATGAGTGTGTTGTAGGTTGTATCCTTCATTTGCTGGATAATAATAAAGGAAGGACCTGATAATTTCTTTGGTGGACGTAGCCCACCAGAGAAATAAGTTGCTTATAAAGTGAGCCACTTTTATAAAATAAGTGGGGATTACAATGAAGTTACTTTATAAATGAAAGTTACTTGCAAAATAAATAACTTTAAAACAAAATATTAGGGCTACTTATAGTTGTTATCATTGAAAAATCGTCCGCAACATTGCACACAATGGTTGAAGAAAGACATCAATTCCAACAACAATTAGTACACCTACAACATCAAAATTCATCAAAAAGGCACAAAACTATACACTAGGTTCAAAAATTAAAGTGC
>WSFP011497001.1:0-14226 GCA_009831015.1 Picea engelmannii
TATATATATTGTTTATGGTGTGAATGTTTTGGTATTTTTGAAGTTAAGGATTTATCTTCTATATTTTATACATCATGGTTTACTACAAGTGACATCATAGTTATTTCTTGGGCACAAAATGGATGATTTGTTTCCTCTTTTTTTAAATTTTTGAGAGAAAAAAGAGGATGACGACATTCATATCGATTTCTGATTTTTTTTTGTAGAATATGAAGAATCTAGTTGCAGACATTCCTCTTGAAAAAAAACTTGAGTTAAAAACAAAATTGTCCAAATCGAAGTTTAGGAAGTGGATTTATTGTTAATTTAAAAACAATTATTTTACGTTTTTTCTAGTGACATGCATATTTCAGATTATATATCTTTTTATCGAGTGCCTAGATTTCACTCAAACCAGTAGCAATAGTTGCAAAGTGGTTGTGGCATTTCATAATCATTGTCATAATATCCAGTCAAAGAAGTATCACAAAATTTATGATCATTTTACATTAGCAAACTCAAATCCTAGTCACATAAAGGAACTCCATTGAAAAGTAAGTGATTTTCTTCAAAAAAGTAGTTTTTGTTTTTGGTTTTCTTCTAAGAAAAATGATTTTTTATAGGAAAATGTGATGGCCCTTGTATTGAATAATTCATAAATTTTTGGAAGGAAAAAAGTTAAACCTCATGGAAAATAGTTTTATACTTAAATATAAGGGATGATGTTGTCATATGGGGGGAGTCAAATAATATTGTGTCGCTATTAGAACTTTGAGATACATACTATGAAAAAGTATTTTTGGATAGGTGGCCTCATGTTGTGAAGAAGGATAATGAGATCCATAGGAGTTTGTGATAAATATGTTTTGCATTTAGATTTTCTTTCTATAGATATGGATGATTTGGATATTGTTTTGGTATAGCTAATATTAATGTGCCGTAACGATCCCTCCATTACGACATCAATGCAATTGAGTATAGTGGTGTTATATATATATATATATATATATATATATATATATATATATATATATATATATATATATATATATATATATATATATATATATATATATATATATATACACACACAACAACAACAACAACAGTTAGCACAATTGATATGTGACAACAATATACATCAATATTTACACATTCTATTCACTTGTACTTCATTACACAGTAAGAATCAGATGCATCATCATTATTACTAATAACTCGATCATATAACATAAATATAACAAAGATATCTATCTGCCACCTACCCTATAAGGTTAGGACCTCCAAGACACATAATCAACGCTCAAGTCCAAGATTCATCCGATTGATTTTGACCATTTAAGGTCTCGGGACTGGCCACTGTTTTGAGGAGCAAGGAGGTATCTAAATCCCATAACTCCAAACCTATTCTGCAATTCAAGACTAGAATCATCAACTGTACTTAACTATCATTCTTCATGATACAATTAAAATCTATTATGATTCATCAATCATTTAAGTAATACACAAGTGCAATTGAGTAAGAACATAATATATAAAGAATACAAGAACCATAAAAGAATAGGTACAATCTTAGCATCAGGTAAAGTTCTAATCCTAATCCTCATCAATAACTTGTCAATGTCGGGTTCAATCAAGGTCTAGCTTCGTTTATCAAGTAATTCAAATTTCTGTAACAACCCTATATAACAACATAAAGTAAGCCAACACCATATTAAAGTACATGTGTTATTTTCTTTCCTTGCAAACTAGTCAGTAACACTTATGACAATCACATAAAAACTTAGATTAAAATTAGATTGACGACAACAACAATTCAATTATATGTAAGTTTTGCATTAATTTGGTAAGTCTTCTAAGTTATTATCCACACCTGAAAAATGTATCAACTATCGGGAAGGCACCAATTATCATCATCAGTTAATGTCTATTAACAAAACTAAAATGATCTTAAATCTGTAAAAGGAGTATAAGAGCATTGATAAATCTGTAAAAGGAGTATAAGAGCATTGATGACAATTTTGAACATAATTATTTTGATTCAACGGAATTCACGACACTTTAGTGAGTCCAGTTACAAGAAATATTTTATAATAAAAGTTACTATAGGTGTAATAGTACATTAATCCATTCATTAGTCATACTCTTCTTATGAGGTAAGCAAAATTATACCCTCTCTATGTTACTCATTTTAATTTAACTGAACGATTCCTTAAGCAGTTTACAAATCAAAATTTAAGATGTGATTAAAGTTCATATTAACCAAGGAGTTATTCCCTTAACTAAAGTTAAATTTAATACTATATAAGGGTTGAAGTAAAACAATGCCTTCATCCTTTTCTATCCTCTCATTTAAGACAATAAGAATTATTTGTTATTATTATTATTATTATTAAAAATGATTTATTTTATTTACGCAATTCCATAATTAAAACCCCTACGTTGATTATTATATTCGTTAATTATTACCCCAGTGTTATAAATTCTCCTTTTATCCAGTACGTTATGGATATAAGGAGACTCTTTAACTTAGAACTAAGGAAACTGAGTTGGATAAAGAGTTCCACTACAACTTAATTGAGTGATGACATAAATTAATAGAATTATCAACTAATTCTTGAAATAACGATAATAGAGGTAGACCCCACACGCTTTCGACCCACTAAATATTGAATCCGATGTTTATCGCGCACACAAGAAATTCATATCTAGATTGATCTCAAGCTATCTAGAATGAGAATTATAAGGAAAGTGCCTTACATCACTCTAATTAACTCACTACAGCCTAAGTATCAGTTAAGATTTTCTACACCAATAACTCAGACTTCAACAATTGATTGAATGTTTTGTATTACCAGTGGAAACTCTTGAAGCTTACTCATAAACGATATGAGATTGAACAATCATAACAAGCCAACAATCGTGGTGGTATTAAATGTCTAATAATCAATTGTGGTAATTAAATTACGATGGACTATCCCACTACACAAATTTGATTACTCCAGTTAAGAACGAATCCAAGGAACCTCCAGAATTACAAATCCTTCAATTATTTCTATAATTACAAGCGAGAAGGATAACGCGAGTGGAATTAAGAGAGACCAAAGGCACCTTACTTAATAAATGAGTAAGGTAACGTCAAAGTGGTAACTCCTAGTGGAACTATGATATATCCATGGTTCTAACTTAAGGCTAGTAATTTAAATTGATTCAAACTCTATTGTTAAATAATGGTGTACAAAAGACATTAACCCTCTGGAAGACATAACAAAACTAATCATCCTTGCCTGCGTTATCAGATTTGTAGAAATATTATTTTGCTCTTCAAGATAATTAATGCACTTTATATAATAAAGTATAGGACCATCAAGTCCTTAAATTAATATGGTACTAGATATATCATCGTTGTCACTTTATATGGTACTAGATATATCATCGTTGTCACTTTTTATATATATATATATATATATATATATATATATATATATATATATAATTTTGAAAAGAAATATCTTGCTACTACAGATTCTAATGAAAAAAAACATTGTACGTCTATCATAGAAATTCTCAAGTGTGCATTGACAATAGAATTGGGAAGGGATGTATTGAATGAGTCATGTAGACTAAGGATTTGATTGGGTCTTAAATGAAGTTAAAGAAGATGATTGATTATAAGTGTTCATGCACTACTACAGAGAGGACTCTCATGATAATTCCATAACACAATTATTGTGAATTAAATAGTTAAAGAGACTCGTGGGTTTAGAGGTTGATCATGTAAACTCAAAACAATCAACATCATTATAATTTGCACTACAAATTGTATTAATTATAATCTTGAATAGATTAAAAAAAAAATTTGAAAGCATTCTTCTTCAATAACAAACCACATCAAATTATGAATGCTCAAAATGCTAATCCGTAGAAGATTAGATTGGCATCTAAATAATCAACATAAATAGGTATAATTTTTTTAAGAAAACAATCCTTTAAATAATCACTTCCAATCCATGATTGGTCATTTTACATATTCAGTCTTCCAATTACTAAAATCTTAAACAACAAAATATTCTTACCAAGGAGGTTGAAAATTGATGCTGATCTTCAATCTAGAATTTGCGCAACTATCCTCTCCTTTCCTTTCCAATCCCAAGACATCACCGGTACCTCCCAGCCAACGCTAGGGGTACTCATCCTCCCCTTTAGCCCCCCGAGCCGCAAATGGGCCAAGCACAAAAACTAAAACACAATAGCTCTCAATATTGCCTCTCAAGGAAGAGCTTTCACTCTTTCTCAAGCTTGAAATCCCAACTCTCACAAGTAAAACATAGTCAAACCAAATTTTGGCAGCATAACAATATTATCCAAAGTGAGATCCATTTCCCTTCTACACCATTTGTTTTATAGAATTTTCCCCCTTGACACATGTCCTCATGTACAAATAATTAACTTTTTAATTTAATTTAATTATGATTATTCACCCATACACTTGTCACATTCTCCCCAAGTTGCACAAGTAATTACCATTTTTATTTTAATTAAAAAGACAAATTCCCTCATAGTCCACAATGTGTTCCTATTTTCGCTCTTAGTTGTCTCTTAGTTCCTCAATTTCTCATTTAAAGAGTGTCTCCTAACTAGATCTTAGTTAGAGTTTGATTAGGAGTCTTCTTCTAGTTATACTTAGTGGTAGTTTGACTCTAGATACCATTCTATGTGTACACCTATTCTCTCATATTATTATTTCCTTCTATTATAAATTCCAATTTATTAATTTCATGCACCCATGTACATTTTATCCAACCTTTAGATTTGTATTCACTTTTTTTCCTAGAGTTTGATTTTATCTCAATTGTTTTAAATTTATTTAATATTTTAATTAGTCCCTTAATTAAACTAGACTCGGGCTTAGACTCTTGTTAGGATTCTAGATTTATAATTATTGATTAAATAAGTATTTTATTCTAAAAAGGTCGAAACATTTCAATCTTTTCTAGGCCACCTAGATTTATTGACTCTTGTTTTAATTACGTGATGTGCCCTTCAAGATGCACCTCTGTGCTCCAAGGGTTCCACTTGCCTTTAAATGTTTTTTGGAAGTTTGTCTGACCCTTGGAGTCAATACTCCATTCAGTCGACCTTGTGAGAAACTAAGTGCTTCTAAGGAATAAGGATTCTGCCTTATTGTGTGCCCCTTAGAATTCTTAATGAGCGACTGTCTCAATCTGCCCTCACGACATCGTCGACCTCTCGAACTAGGCAATCGTTAACCTATAGTTCAGGTCACAGTGGGAGAGATAGTAGGCTGTGATGGGGACGTTGCCACACCTCTCCCTCAAATTTCTTGTTTCTATGTATGGTCCCTTTACTCCTTATGTGATTTGGATTAGCAAGCATCATCAAGCATGCATCCAATGAAAAAAATAGTGTCAATAATCCATATACATAAATCATATTGTAATCAATCATATGTCACATGTGCATAAAATGAAATACTCAAAAAAAAATACAATCCACTCCCTAACTGAATCTGGAGTCCAAGGAAATCCATTGATTCCATCACCATCCATAACCTGTCACGTGTCCTACTCACTCAGGAAACTCGTCAATAACATATGCCAATACATATACATAAAAATAACAATAAGTCGCTATACATCATCATCATCATCATATATAACCCATAATATGAACAAAATCATAATGTACCATAACCGGATCACTTGCACGCAAGTGTCCTCAAAGAATAAGTCAATAAAAGTGTGTTGAGTAGAACAGAATGTTACATACACCCCCTCTTGTTTTAAACTTTGTCCTGAAGTTTATACATATATAAATGCAAGTAAATAAATTTATTTGACATACATCTATATATCTAATCTATCAAACAAGTAAGGAAATTGTATCTCAGATGCATCCTCCTAGGTAGCGCAGTGTGGATTATACTTGTCCCACTAGACCTTGACATGATCAACTATTCAACATCGTAGTTGTCGAATGTGATGGTCCATAATGCAGATTGGATCTGCCATGAGAGAACCCTCATCCGACACCTGCAAAGAACTCATGTCAATAATATGTGACATATCACTAATATAATGTCGTAAAACAAATACACGAAATACATCATGCATAGCCTCAAAGAATCAAGAAAGGCTAGTCGATAAGCCATGGGTCCCTTCTTTTCCACAACCTCAAATGGTCCCACAAACCTAGGAGAGATTTTGGAACCCTTTTCAAACTTGATCGAACTCTTATGCAGTTTTGGAAGAACAAACCTACCTTGGGCTTCCATGGGGCTTGAATCCCACATGTGGATTCCAAGGGCCCACATTTCGGATGAGAAAGAAAGTGTTGGAAACCTAGAAGATGATGTGGAAGAACTATTCCAACCCTCACATGTCAAACGATTTTCCCAGAAGGGGAAAAACGTCTCATTTTTTAGCATGACATCACCTAGGGGGTTAGGGCATGGTGGTGAGGCGACATGCAATGGCACATGGACGTTTTGAAGGAATCATGAAGGAAATGGTATTATTTCTTGATATATGGCTTTGGGAAGCCCCTCCACTCTCCTCCATCACCAACGACCTTCTCTTTGTGCCAAAACGTCCCCTAAAGGGGTGATGTCCATATGAATTAGGGTTTTTCTTATGTGCAAAAGTGAATTTTTAATGAATTGTTTAATATTACTTTGTTAAGGGGGCGAGATTAGGGTTTTTGACCCCTAATATTTGGGTTTACCCCTAAATATGTGGGAACGTCACCTTGGTGACATTTTGTATAAATAAGAGATCATAAGATCTCATTTTATCATAACTCTCCCTCTTGTGAGAGGCTCTTGGACTGAAATTTTCGCTACACTTGGAGTATTTTACCTCTTGTGCTTTTGTTTATGGCTAAGACTTGGATATTTGGTTGATGGAAGTGATGTGCTATCCTCAGAAGGATTTTTCAGCTTTTATGGTGTTTTGTATTAGTTTTTTCCTTGAATTGGTAAGCTTTTTACATTGTGTTATCATTATTGTTCATGTCAAGCTTATTTCACTAGAGCATGATGGGAAGTATAAGGGCATACACCCCCACCATAGTCTCCACCATTTTATGCTTACATGCTATTGGTTTAACAAGGGTTTTCTAAGAGAAGTATAAGGGCATACACCCACTTAGCTCAAACCCTAGCTAGAGATACTTTCCTTGGGGAGTAAGAGGGTTTACACCCCCAAGGAGGTAGTACCTCTAGATTTTTCTTTTCTTGACTTAATTAACCCATTTTTAAAGGCACTATTCATTTACTTATTGCATTGGAGAAATAAATTGTTTCCTTGGTAAACGTGAAATTTTCAAGTTTTAAAGTTGTCTCTTTGGGATAGTAATCTTGATGCCTTAGGGATTCTTCCTCCCTTAGTGAACCCCCCTTCTCCTAATACTTTATTGGTTGTAACTAATACTAACCTACATACATTAGATCTGCATAACCCTATATGATAACTTACTCCTAACTCCTAAACTAGCCATAGATCCCCCCCCCCCTAACTTTGCTAGTCTAACACACTAAACTAGGCGCCTCTTTTGGGCTATTTTTGGGAACTTTTTAATGGTTAAATTTGTTGTTGTACATCGTTAAATTATACAGCCATAAGGATGATATATTACTGTAGAAATCTGATTTATAATTTTTTTCTTTATTCAGCCCCAAAGTGCTATACTTAGTTCATAATTAATTGCTAGTTTGATTGATGATATTGTTAGTTAACCTAGTTCTTTTATATGTTGATTTAGATATCTTTTGTTGTTGATATAACTAGCGAATAATAGGGACAACAAGATTAACTTGTTGATACGTCTAACAAATTTATTTGAAAGTGGATTTCCCTTGTGTCTCGGGCAAGTATAATCATCCGACAAAGCACTATACTTTTGGGGTAGCTTTCCTTGGTCTGCAAGTCATATTCCTTCCCCTTCTCTTCCACTTAGTTTTTTGACCTCTAGGGGCATTTCCATCTTCCTTCCCTTTCCCTTAACTTTTCCCCTAGGGTCTCTAGTATCGCCTCCCAAGAGTGACCTTAGTCACTCCCAAGTGTGGGACCTACATTGAGGTGACATTGGGTGTAGTGTCCCATAGTTATAACACTTATTTTTGTGGTTGGTTCGGTCTTTTCCCAACCTACAACTTGTGCGATAACATTTTTGCATCATAGTTGAGGACAATTTTGAATCCTCTTCATACCCTAATGACACTTTGGAAATCTTCCCTCCCAGATCCTCTATCCCTTAACTTGCCTAGAGACTTCACCCAAGGGACATTCATTTTCCACCCTTGATGAACTCTCCTTGAACTTCATCTGGTGACTCCACCTTCCATGAACCCACCTTTCCCTCTTTTCTCTTTCCATCCATTGATGAGCATTAGTCTCATCTCGTGACTCCATTGAGGCTTTACCCTAAGTGGTGGAACCATGACCTCACGAGACTTACCATGGGAATTCCATAATGTGTATCCTTCTCTGGATGTTTAGAATATCCTTGGATATCCAAATCATTGCTCTTCTAAGTGAAGGGAAAAATTCCCTAAATTTGATGGTGATCCAACTCTAGCAGTCACCCATGTCATGAATTTTATGAAGTATTCTTCGATCCTAAATGTGCTACATGAATATGTGTTGATGAAAATTTTTATGTCTTCACCGGAATGAAGTCAAAAAGATTGACTTGCACACTCATGTGATCCGAAGAGTATCCCTTCTTCTACAAATCTCATTGAATAATTTCTCAAGCATTATTGGCCAGCTACTCAAAGTTTGCAAGATGATTTCCAAGATCTCAAACACACTCTTTGTAGAGAAGATTTTATGATTGATGATGAGACAATAGATGAAGAAGTGCTTGTAGGAAAAACATGTGAATAAAATTACCAAGCACATCCTAAAGAAGTTTATCATGTTGAAGATCTAGATGAGACGTTTGATGAAGATGAAACATCTTCCGTTTTTCTTGATGAGAACATCCAGACCTTTGATTCTCCTGCATGTTGAGATTTGGGTACCTTGGGAAGTGGTCCCCATGTGCTTATGAGTCTCTAAGCACAAAGGGGGGAGACTATTACCCTTTTACTTTACTTTATGATTCTAATTTCACTTTGACTTAGGAGATTTAAGTCAAAAGTGAAATATGTCACTTATGCATTAAAGTGACAATTAATTCACAATGTAGGTGAATTAATAGACATAAAGCAACTAAGGAAAGTGGGTTTCCTTAGTGATATTTTTGGATGAGGTTTCACCCATTGATTAGACTTGGCTAGATTGGATCTAGGCCATTGATATTTTAGGGCTTGGCCAAGGAGGCTAAAGTGAGGGTTTAGTGCATTCTGAGATTCATTCTTCACTTGTGAGTTTTTTTAGAAGAGGACGGGTGCATTTCTCAAGGAGAGGAGGGCGCACTTGCTTGAGAGCTTGAGGAGGAAGCTCTTGTTGGGTTGATCTTGTATGGAGAGTTTATCCATGGAGGTTTAGCATTCATTTCCTTGGAGGGTGCATGCTACATAGAGAGCAGTGTATTTTCTAGAGGAGGGCGTGCATTCTGAGGAGGAGGCGGCTTCATTCTTTGTTTTGTTCACTTGAGGAGTAGGATGAGCATGAGGATGAGGTTAGTTACATTGGGAGAGGAGATCTAGGGTGCATGATTCCATGGAGAGAGGCATCCAGCTTAGGCCTTTTTTATTTGATGGTGATCACATTTGCTATGAGGAGGGTGCACAAGTGGAGTGGATGCACAACTACCTGGTAGGAGTTTCACTTGGAGGAAGCAAGTTCTGACAGTTTTAGTGGAGAGGAAGCACAGGAGAGCAAATTCTTGTGAAGGGATTTCTTCATTGGGTCAAAGAGGAAGGAGAGCGCTTCACTTCAGTGTAGAGAGCAACAAATGGAGAGGGTGCACCTGATTCTAGGCACATCTTTCTCTAGATCTTGTGGCAAGGCTTGTGAGGAGCTTGCTATGTATACATGTTCCCTTGTATTGTATTGCTTTTTTTATCTCATGTTTTGATCATCATTATAAAGACATATATCCCAAACTGGTTTTCCCCGGGGGGGTTTATCCAGGGTCATGTTGACCAAAAATACCTATGTCAAATTTATGCATGCTTAGAAGTGTATATCAACATTTTAAATTTAAATATCTAAAGGTAGTGTTATGTGTTTTAAGTTATATTGCATGTGCTAACATTGAGTAAAGAAAACACTTGCAAGGGAACCTTAAAAGAGCACTTAACCATCAAAACATTGAGCAGAACGTTGGGTGACTGTTTGTTGTCCTAAAACAACAAAAGAATACATCCATACTAAGATCAAAGATAGAACTTAGGTGGTAGCCTCATACGACCTCAGAAAATCTACATGGTATCAAAGCCAAAGGTGGATTAGACTTGTTGATTTTGGAGCACTTTTGTGTGCAATTTTGTGAGGTTTTATATCACATCTATTGGTTGTTTTGGACAACAATTTTTCATTCCAAAACAATGGGTAAACTTCAGATCCGAAGGTACCTCTCATTTAGTTCTAGTTGGACAAATCAGGGCAAATTTTGGACAACTAGTTGACAGTGTTTGTGGACAGTTCTGGGTGGATTTGTTAGGATGATTTTTGACAATTGTGGACAGCCTCTTTTCACACCTGTGTAGACAAGAGTGAGGTTGTAGTGTACGACCTATTTTCACACCTACTGAATAGGAGTGAGGTTGGGATTTTGCTTGCCTCTTTTCACACCTGTGTTGACAGGAGTGAGGTAGCATTCCTTTGCATTTGGAGCATCAGAGTGAGTGCAGTGTGACAGACATGTCATTATCTCAGATGCGTGTGGAGGACAAGCTAGCCGGGGCTAGCAATTGGTTGCCTTGGAAGGAGAGGATGGTATTTTTCTTAGAGGACCTCAAGCTATGGGACATAGTCGAGGCAGTTGTTCCTCCCATTCCTGTCACTACTCCAGTCTTTGTGGCAGAGTTCAGGAGGAGGAACAAAAATGAAAAGATGATTATCTGTGATGATGTGAGAGTTCACATTATTCCCCACTTGAATGGGAAGACTTGTGCATAAAAGATGTGGTCATCTCTATGCAATTTGTACGATAGCTCTAATGAGAACCGGAAGTTGGTTCTTCATGATCAACTGAGGAGCATTCACATGCTCGAGGATGAGTCGGTTAATTCATTTCTTGGTAGATACACCTAGATCATAGATGAGCTTGGAGTCATCAGAGAGGTTGTGAACCCTAACTCTTTGGTGAGGACAGCTAGGGATAGCTTCACCAAACCTTGGGGTCCATTTGTACGCGGCATTGTTGCCAGGGAGGTTATGCCTACATGGGAGAGGATGTGGGATGACTTCATCCAAGAGGAGATTAGTCTTGTAGTCGAAGCTTCTAGACAACAGTAGCAACAACAGTCAGTTTCGGGTGTTGAGGACCTTTCTCTTTGGACAAAGGGAAGAAGAAGATCGACCGTGGAGGTTGGCAGGGTCCCAAGTTTGGGGCCCCAACACAGGGAGAGGAGAGAAAAGCAGAAGCAGTGGGAAAAAGAGAGACATGAGCACAATGAGATGCTTTGCTTGTGGAGAGATGGGTCACTATGTAGGATAGTGTCCCAAGAAGAAGAAGAAGCAATAGGATGTGTCAGCAGCAACAACAGAGGAGATAGAGTTCAGTGATCAGTTTGCGAGAGAGTGTGCATTCGTGACTACCTTGTCTGCTATTACACCATCCAACCTTAGTTGGGGAGACAGGGTTGATGAGGACTGACTAACTCACAACAGTGATTCAGAGGGAGATGAGACTCAATGTCCCTGGACATCTTCAGAGTGGGTGACTGGTCCACCCAATATAGATATAGTTTCAGAGCAGTCGAGCAGATAGAGAGTTGGTGCTACAACTTCAACGCATCAAAGGTTGATGATGAGGAGCAATAGGGCACTATGGAGGCTTGAGCCTCACATAGCTTCTGAGATGGACAGATCAGGTTCTGGATCCACTTCAGGTGGAAGTTACTTGGTGAGAGGCCAAGTTAATGACTCTTGGTGAGACACCAAGAGGGGGATAATCTTGGTGAGATGCCAAGGATAGTGACTCTTGGTGAGATGCCAAGAGTAGGTGGAAATCCTTGGTGGGAGACCAAGGTGTAGATCTTCAGTGTGATGCCAAGATATAGGTGATCTTGGATAGATGGAGAGTCAATGCCATTTATAGGTCATGCAGATTGAGCAGATCTGTGACAGAGTCCACTTTCAATGATCAGGGTACAACCATACTCATCGAGTATATGCCAAGAGGCAACCATGTCCTATGCAGGGACGAGATTGGTGGTGAAGAGCACTTTCCTCGGTAAGAGGGAGTGTTCAGATTTGGGTACCTTGGGAAGTGGCCCCCATGTGCTTATGAGTCTCTAAGCACAAAGGAGGAAGACTATTACCCTTGTAATTTACTTGATGATTCTAATATGTCAAAAGTGAAATATGTCACCTAATCTTTAAAGTGACAATTAATTCACAATGTGGGTGAATTAATAGACATAAAGCAACTAAGGATAGTGGGTTCCTTAGTGAGATTTTTGGATGAGATCTCACCCATTGATTAGACTTCGCTAGATTGGATCTAGGCCATTGATATTTTAGACCTTGGCCAAAGGAGGCTAAAGTGAGGGTTTAGTGCATTTTGATATTCATTCTTCACTTGTGAGTTTTTGGAGAAGAGAAGGGGCACATTTCTCAAGGAGAGGAGAGAGCACTTGCTTGAGATATTGAGGAGGAAGCTCTTGTTGGGTTGAGATTCAATGGAGAGTTTATCCATGGAGGTTTAGCATTCATTTCCTTAGAGGGTGCATGATACATAGAGAGGAGTGTATTTTCTAGAGGAGAGTGTGCATTCTGAAAAGGAGGAGGCTTCATTCTTTGTTTTGTTCACTTGAGGAGGAGTAGGAGGAGCATGAGGTCAGTTTCATTGGGAGAGGAGAGCTAGGGCGCATGCTTCCATGGAGAGAGGCATGCAACTTAGGCCTCTGTTATTTGATGGTGATCACATTTGCTAGGAGGAGGGTGCACTAGTGGAGTGGATGAACAGATACCTAGTAGGAGTTTCACTTGGAGGAAGCTAGTTCTGATAGTTTCAATGGAGAGACAGCACAGGAGAGAACATTCTTGTGGAGGGATTTCTTCATTGGGTTAAAGAGGAAGGAGAGTGCTTCACTTCAGTGCAGAGAGAAACAAAGGGAGAGGGTGCACTTGAGTTTGGGCACATCTTTCTCTGGATCTTGTGGCAAGGCTTGTGAGGATCTTGCTATGTATACAGGTTCCTTTGTATTGTATTACTTGTTGTATCTCATTCTTTGATCATCATTATATAGACATATATCCCAAACTAGTTTTCCCCGGGGGGGGGGTTTATCCAGGGTCATGTTGACCAAAAATACCTGTGTCAAATTTATGCATTCTTAGAAGTGCAGATCATCATTTTAAAGTTAAATATCTAGAGGTAGTGTTATGTGTTTTAAGTTATATTGCATGTGCTAACATTGAGTAAAGAAAACACTTGCAAGGGCACCTTAAAAGAGCATGTAACCATCAAAACATTGAGCAGAAATTTGGGTGATTGTTTGTTTTCCTAAAACAGTAGAAGAAGATAGCCACACAATTGAAACTTAGAGTCATACTAAGGTCAAAGGCATACCTTAGGTGGCAGCCTCATAGGACCTCAGAAAATATACACTGCACATCAAGAAGAGAACATGATGAGTTATAATCCTTTTAAAATATTTGATGATGCTTTGTTCCATGACTGTAGAAATGAAGAAAACTACCAAAAGGATCTCAATGAAGTTTCTCTTGCAGAAGGCCTAAACAAGACATTGTTCTCTACTGTCCCTTTCAAAGAAGATGAAGATATGCAATCTTGTGAAGAAATAATCAACTTATATGATGCAGATGAAATCATGGAACAACCCCCAGATACAGTTGACGATCACATTGATGATTTCATACATATTGGGAGATGCAGATGGGATTGGGTTGTTTCATTTTTTACAAATATCTTGTCTACGAAAATGAAGGAACATCTCAGATAAAGGATACATAAAACATTTCTTCATAGGATTTCTTTTTACAACCAGATGTTCCATATATGTGCCAACCTGATGATATGGTTACAAATTTGTGTTGGACACACCTACCACACTTAGAGGGGGGGGTGAATGAGTGTGGGGAT